>JAPYZI010003266.1:0-18573 GCA_030523105.1 Ophioninae sp. A BG-2022a | reverse complement strand
ATTTTTCCATACATACCCCTTTGCCTCTTTTTTTGCGATTTTTCAGATGGACTTTCCGGGAAAACTATAAGAGATATCGATACGAATCCAACGCCATTACTTACGTTAGGCAAAAACCTTTTTCAAACTCTCCTAATGAACCTCCATAGCATATGAGAAGCTCACTCTACGACCTTTTGAAATATCGTGATTTTTGAGATTCCGGAAAAGTGGCCGGGGGAAGTCAAAAAATTTTTTTTTCCGTTTTTAAACTCTTAAAAGGGTCTATTTGATCGGAAATTTTCTGCTGATTACGAATATGCCCGAGTTTTTGCCGAAAGTGCGAAATTAGAATGGGAAGATGGGAAAAACCTTTCGGGAATATTTTTTCCCATCTCATGGATGACATTCCAGCCCCGAAGCATAACATCTACAGGAGTAAGCAGGACACCAGCGAGAATGAAACCCGCCGCCAGCGCCGCTACTCGAGAAGTATCAATGGGGGCAGCCCCCAACAGAATCGGCACATATAATCCTTAAGAACTGTCCTTCTATGAAGGTAGCCTGTTACCTTCCGATTTTTTTAATAGCTATGGATTAAAATGTTACTTTTATTCGAACGTTAAGATAAATAAAAATGAAAACGATGGATCGATTCGTCTTTAAGTTACAGAGAATTCTTGATGTGCATGACAAAACTATACCGCTATTGAAATATTTTACCATCAGTCGGTAACTTGAAACAAAGTCGGTTTAAAACACCATCAGTCGGTTCGGCAGTGTCATTGATGCGGATAGGCCGAGAGATGGAGGTACACATGTGATTCCCAGCACGTGTTGTATGTTGCATCGTGCAAAACGTGCACAACATCAATAATCCTCCTTCCTTGTAACAAAATATTCATCAAATGCGAACATGTTGGTCGAGCCCGTACTGTCAAACACATCGCTGGATTTCGGGACACCTCCCGAAGCGCAGAACCCGGTAAGTAAAACATTAGATATACATTTTTCGATATTAACCTACCGATTATCGAACGATTTCTTTCCCAGCTCCTGCAATCACTGGGCGCACCGCACATAGATTCCTTCAACTACATGCTGGAGGACGGCTTGACGGAATGCCTGAAGGACATCCCGCCGGTCCATCTAACCCTGGCCAATGAAGATCGAATTGCTCTTTGGATCGAAGATGCGACGATATACCAACCGATGGTGCCGACCGGTACGATCGGCGTTAAGAACCACAAAATTTATCCCACGGAGTGCAGACAGAGAGGGTCGACCTACAAGGGCAAATTCGTTGTGAGAATCGGTTGGTCCGTCAATGACAGGCCGCAAGAACAGATAGAAAAAGACTTGGGCGAGATTCCTATCATGGTGAAGGTACTGTGACAAAATGGAATCGAGAAAAGCTGACTGAGGGATATAATTTATCCCAATTTATTGTGGCATTCTCTGGAGTTTGGGTTTAGGAATTAATACGATCCGTCTCGTTTTTTCGTTTGACAGTCGAATCGCTGCCATCTAAAGTCGCTCAGCCCAGCAGAGCTGATAAAGCACGGAGAACACGAGCAAGAATGGGGCGGTTACTTCATTGTCAAGGGACACGAAAGGCTAATAAGGATGTTGCTGATGACCAGACGCAACTATCCAATCGCCATCAGACGCTCCGGCTGGAAAGCTAGAGGGATAAACTTCAGTGATTTGGGATTGTTGCTCCGTAGCGTTCGTGACGACAACACTGCTACGGTACGTCCACCGCAATTTTTCAACTCTTTTTATACTGTTCTTTGCATCGCCCAATGCCATGAAAATAGTTCCTTTCTGCTTCAGTCAAATACTCTGCATTACGTGAATGATGGCTCAGCCAAGTTGATGTTCAGCCATCGCAAGATCCTTTACTACGTACCACTCGTCCTCATGCTCAAGTGCCTCGTAGATGTTTCCGACAAATACATCTACAACGCCCTGATCGCTGGTCGCGAAGAAGACATCTACTATCGTGGCTGCATTCTCAACATGCTGCGCGCAGTACACGAAGAAGAACTCCACTCGCACGAACAGTGCAAAATTTATATTGGCAAAATGTTCCGGATCAAACTTTACGAGGTTGCCACTGAATCTAGCGACTCCCAAGTTTGCGATTTTATCATCGAGTGAGTCCCGAGGATCTTCACTTTTGTTTTTTCGATATATCAGAGAAAAAGATCACTAACGTCATCCGATCTTTTTAATTTGAAATATTTTCAAATCATTGGAATTTCTTCGACCTTTTTATGAGCAAACGGTTCATTCGGTTTATTTGTATGTGCAGAAAATGCATAGCGATACACTTGGACGAGCCCATCGACAAGTTCAATCTCCTCGTCTTCATGACGCAGAAGTTGTTTACTCTTGCCAACGAGAAATGCGTAGTGGAGGGTGCGGATGCGGTGATGATGCAGGAGTGTCTGCTCGGCGGTCACCTTTACCTTCAAGTTCTGAAGGAAAAGTTGTATCTGTCCCTGACAACGATAAGAATGTTGATAACGAAGCGTGCCAAGAGTAGCGGGAACAGGTATAAGCTAACCGTGCGTAAGTATTCACTCGTCTAAAAAAAAATCTTTTTCGAAAAGATTCAAAGCCGCGATTTCGATGTTCCGTGACTAAAAAAAAGTTTCAATTTCCTTGATGATGTCGCTTTAGCCGAAATGCTCACGGTTTTGAAGCATACCGGCTCGTTGGAGAGTCAAATGGAGAACTTTCTCGCGACCGGAAATATCCGTAGTCAAACTGGATTGGGATTGATGCAAAACACGGGTTTGACCATCGTCGCGGAGAATATTAATAGGATGCGTTACATGAGCCATTTTCGGGCGACTCATCGAGGCTCCTTCTTTCAAGAGATGAGAACTACCGAGGCGAGACAGTTGCTGCCTGATGCTTGGGGTAAATACAAAAATACAAATATAAACTTTTCTTCCCTCCAAACAAATTTTTCTTGAAACCAAACATCGATTCAAAACAAACCCAAACTAGTAATCGATCAATCTGATTCGTATTCCGCTTACAGAAATAGAAACTAGTTTCACAATTTCGTAATTTCCGAACTTGTTTAAAAAGATAAAAAAATAATCCTTCTCACAAAATAGTTGGTTACGTCAGTGATGTAATTAACGCTTCAAAACTTTTCTTCATCCTGCAGGGTTCATCTGCCCCGTACACACGCCTGATGGCGCCCCTTGCGGTCTCCTGAATCATCTCACAATGAACTGCGTCATAACGCGTCATCCGGATCCAAAATTGAAGGTTGCGATTCCTACGGTTTTGCTCGATCTCGGTATGATCCCAATCACGATAGCTGAGGACTGGAAATCATCATACACGGTTGTACTCGATGGTAAAGTTATCGGCCTGATCGAGGATGAGATCGTTACACGCGTAGTCGACAAACTTCGCTTGATCAAGATCGAGGGAAAACAGGTAGAGAATTTTCAATGAAAATTCAAATGACAAAAGTAAAATCAAGGATGGAATTAACATCGCTCCGAATTATCGTTTCTCAGCGATAAACACTGCTCGAATATTGATATCCGCAGATACCCAACACATTGGAGATCGTTTTGGTACCAAAGAGAAACGTGGCCTCGCAGTATCCGGGTCTCTTTCTGTTCACCGGGCCTGCTCGGATGATGAGACCGATTCTCAATTTGATCGCGAATAAAGTCGAACTTGTCGGGACTTTTGAACAGGTTTACATGCACGTATCCGTCACGCCGAGTGAAGCGTACGAAGGGGTATGAATTTCGCATGCATCAATAACAGAGTGTCCTTTGTGTTTCAAGTTCGATAACTTTTCAAACCGTATTAATTTAACCGCTATATTTTCCACAATAAAATTCCACTTTTTCAAAATGTATATCGCAAAATTCCGATCTTCATTCAAAATTCTGAAAAATATCCAATTAATGCAAATTTACGAATTATCTTCGCAAATGAACCAAATAAATGCTTTCAGTTGACCACCCACCAGGAGCTCGCAAAAACGGCGTTCCTCAGTAATCTGGCCTGCCTCATACCAATGCCCGACTGCAATCAGAGTCCCAGGAACATGTACCAGTGTCAGGTAAATTCTTGAAGCCCATACCAGCCAATTCCATTTTCCAAAAGTTATTCAGTTGAACAGATGGATTTAGAGTGCCTGAAAACGAAGTTGAAGAGTTTTGAAGTGCAATGTTTGGGTTTTGGTTGAACGATGAAAATGTTGTGTTCCAATAGATGGGCAAACAAACGATGGGGACACCGTGTCACACGTGGCAATTGCAATCCGAGACAAAATTGTACAGACTTCAAACCCCAGGGACTCCGTTGTTCAGGCCGGTGCATCACGACAACATAAATCTGGACGACTTCGCGATGGGCACGAACGCGATCGTCGCTGTCATTTCTTACACGGTAATGAAGAAAAACCTATTTTTTTTTTTTCTTATTATTTTCAATGAAGATCGAGTTCTAACTATTCTCGGGTGTTTTCAGGGTTACGACATGGAAGACGCGATGATAATAAACAAATCCGCTTACGAGCGCGGTTTCGCTCACGGAATGATTTACAAATCGGAATTCGTTGACCTGAAAGACCCTAAGAGTTACTTCGCCCGCGATCCGGACAAGAAAGTTCTCGCGGAGAAGTTGGACGCGGATGGGCTTCCGTTTCCCGGCACGGAAATTAAATCCGACGAGCCTTATTATTGGTACTCCAACGAGCATTAATTTTTATGCCAATAAAATAACTCGACGAGTTTTTCGTCTCTTCAAGTTTATCTCATTTTTTATTTTTTCTTGAAGTTTCTATGACGCGGAACAGTCTTGCTACAGAACTGGACGGTACAAGGGAAAAGAGAACATCTACGTGGACAATGTACGTTTGTGCGGAACGTTGCACAGCCACGTGCCTCGTCGAGCCTGCATAACGTTTCGCGTTCCAGTAAGTAGCATCGAAAATTCGGAGAAAGAAAACCTCACACAAATTGGAAATTTCGAATTTCCATCCGCCACGTTGGAACCACGATTTTCAATATTCAAAACTTCGTATAAGATTCGTAGTGAGCAACCTAGAAAAAATGAATTCCGTATTTTCGTCGATCTATCTTACACACTAGCTTCCATAATAATTTAATGATCTTTTGATTTGTTTTAATTATCTTTAAATTGTTTAATTCATTTAAATTCGTTTCTCCATTATTTTCACAGCGTAATCCAAGCGTGGGTGACAAATTCGCTTCGAGAGCTGGACAAAAGGGTATATGTTCTCAAAAGTGGCCAGCCGAGGATTTACCCTTCACAGAAACCGGTCTCGTCCCCGACATCGTTTTCAATCCTCACGGTTTTCCAAGTCGGATGACAATTGGTAAGTAAGCGAGGTATAACTGAACGAATGTTTAAGAAACGCCGAAATTTGTCATCATTTGAGGATCTTCGCCAGCTTGGTTCATCTAATAAAATAAAAAATGCATTTTAGATTTTTTTACGATGTTTTTACGAGCCAAACAAACTTGCGATGTTGTTTTTTATTGAAGCTATGATGATCGAGGTGATGGCCGGTAAGTCAGCAGCCGTTCACGGGCTGGTCCACGATGCGACGCCTTTTCGATTCAACGAGGACGACACGGCGGTCGAATATTTCGGAAAACTGTTGGAGCTCGGTGGCTACAATTATTACGGTACCGAAAGGATGTACTCGGGTATCGACGGCCGTGAAATGACGGCGGACATATTCTTCGGTGTAGTACATTATCAGAGGCTCCGTCACATGGTCTCGGACAAATGGCAGGTCAGAAGTACCGGCCCTGTTGATACATTGACCCGCCAACCGATCAAAGGTCGGAGAAGAGGAGGCGGCGTCAGATTCGGCGAGATGGAACGCGATTCGTTGCTCTCCCACGGATGCGCTTTTCTACTGCAAGATCGGCTCTTTCACTGTTCCGATAAAACGAGCGTGAGTACCAGTGGAAACCGGAAGTACCGGTTTTATTTAGCGATTTACTTGAAGAATTATGGACAATTATTGAACAAATGATTAATTAATTATTACAGTTATTTGAAAAAAATGATGAATAATCATGGATTTCGAATGATTGAAAAAATTAATAACCAATAAATAAAACTATTTAAAAAATGATGAATTGATTATTAAAACAATTGAAAAGTTATCAATTAATCATTAAAATGATTAATTAATTATTAAAATTATTGAATAAAATTACAAATTTCGTACAGGCTCTGGTATGTCGAAAGTGCGGAACTTTACTCGGGCCTGTAAAGGAAATAGTGATGAACAACGCGGGCTGGCCTGAAAACAGAAAACGCTGCAGACTCTGCAATACCGACGACAGCATCGGGGAGGTCGACATACCGTACATATTTCGATACCTCGTCACCCAATTGACCTCTTGCAACATCAATATCAAACTTGAATTCACCGAAAAGTAATTTGGCGTATATACCAAATAAAAATCCATTCGTTTCTCTATTTTGTTTTCGAAGGAAAAATGTCAGCCCGAATTTTATCCGTCGAAGTACCAAAAGCTGAAAACTGCAGAAACCCCCATTGTGGTAGAATTTATATTTAGCAAAATTGTAAAAGCTCATTAGGTTAATTTTGTATCTATTTCTTTTATAAGTATTTAAAAATCTGCTAAAATTAGATTGAAATACATTTTAGAGTAAAAGGAATAAAAGTGGGAGACACGTGTTAAAAATTGTAGTGATGCAGCACTATCAATAACAAAAATGATCGAAAAAACAATAGACATCGTAACATACACGTTTCGTTTATTAGATATTAATACTTGAGGAAAAACAACGCTTTCAATAACACGTTTCTAATCATTTCTAATAATTACAACAGCGCCCTTTAAGTATTATATTACACATTTCTTGTTTTCTTCTTTTTTAACGCGTGATTTTCCAAACTCACCAAGCACTGATGAAGCTTTCGGATATTTATAAATATTTTACACACGCGTATTCCTCCGAGAGTGTATTTACATATTCTCAAAAAATGGGGAACCAACCGATTAAAGTTTTTCCCTTTTCGGGAAAATATTGAAGCAAACGAGCGTCATTTTGGGGAGGATTGTCGCGAAACTGCAAAAATCCGAGGGTCCTGTTTTTTTTTTTGCGTATTTCGATATTCATAATATCGTAATTTAATCGTGTGGATTGTGCATTCGAATTTAAAGGATTACGAGATCGAATATCAGTGGAATGTAAAGGGCGTCGAATTGGCTCCAATATGTTGATGGATGTCAAGCTGCGATTCACCCGGTTTGCCTTAATTTTATATTTAATGTTTTCATTCTTTTTTTTTTTGTTTCTTTTCTTTTACTTATGCGTTTATCAATTTTATGGTTGGTGGGGCACGATGCACAGTACTCGTGGTGGGTATCTACGCTTTCGTCGGAACTTGGGTGCCGGGTTTCGCACCGGAAGCTCCCGTTGTGCCAGTCGTTTCTTTCTCCAGCTGCTTTCCAAGATACTCCCTGAAAAAAAAAAAAGAAAAAGCTAATTATTAATATGAGAGTTTAAGAAAGTTTTGGGTTGAGTATTTTGGGTTCGAGGTTTTCATTAATTGTGCGAACGTTTATGAAGCTTTGCAAATTGTATTGTTAGAGCTGATAATCCAAGTTTATGAGTTTACGGGGTCGAACATTCTTATTTTTCGATTCAAATGTTGTCAGTCTTTTTGGAACGGAAATGAAACTGACCAATTGTGGACCATGAGCTTTTGAACGGCGATGAGAGCCTCGTATCGCACGTTCGGATCTTCGTGGCCCAAGAGTTGCATAACGCGTTGCTTGCCACCGAGTTGTTCGATGATACTGGAACGATGAAAGAGCGGTTAAAAAATGCGGCGAGGATTCGCAAAATTGGCATTCGTGGCATCGAGGCATCGCAAAACGTATAGACACATTATTTATTTGGGTAGCATAACTGACCGAACGGATCGAATTCAAAATTGATGAGAACCTTCTTCGGGATCAATGATATCATTATTTTTCGAAAAAGCCGCTAGAGTATATAATTACCCAATTTATAGGTATTTCTTTACGATGTCTCAAAAATATAAGTTTGATCGTCGAAGTTTTCTCGCGATTGCAGTTTTATGTTAAGGGTGCGAAACGAGTTTTTCGCGTTTCGGATACTCACTGCTTGCCACGTGGATAGTGACGAACGTATTCACCGATATCGAAAGAAGCTACGCTCAGTACCAACGGATCCTTGCTCGTCTCCAGCAAGTGCACGAGTATGCGCAACAGCTCGTAATTCTTCTCGTTCAAGCGACTAGCATTTTCGCGCCAAAATTTGCTGGATTTGTGAACGGGTGACCATTCGAGGCGGCCGGATTTAACCTGAGTCGAGTATTCGTCGAACGAGCTCAAATCCTGGACCGAAGCTTGAAGTCTGTCGTTCAGAAATTCGATGTCTCCGGTTATGTCCTCGTCGTCAAATTTACGCTGGCCAAGGATCGAGAGCTGCTTCAGAACTTTGCACTGGACCATCGCGATACAGTGTTCCTTCGCCACCTGGTTGTCCTCTACTTTTTCGATGAGATTCTGGCATAGCAACGCAACGACGAGTTGTCAATTATTTTTATTGGCGAAAAGTCAGTTTTAATGTATTTTTCTTTTTTTTTGTTTTTGTTACGTTTCTTATCGTTATTGGTCGGTAAAGGTTGATAAAGATCGTTGCCGATCAATGCAAAATGTTACCGATCTTTGAAAATTGTTACCGATTCTTGAAAATAGTTACCGATTCTTGAAAATTGTTACCGATCTTTGAAAATTGTTACCGATTCTTGAAAATTGTTACCGATTCTTGAAAATTGTTACCGATCTTTGAAAATTGTAACCGATCAATCAGAATAAAAGCAAACCCAAAAAGCTTACTCTGAAAACAGCGAGAATGATGCGGGTGACCTTCTCCTTGGCGGAGTCGCTCAATATATCAGCAAGGATCGGTATTACGTTGAACTTGTTCATTTTCTCGGCGAGCAACGGATTGAACGTGAGAACCCAGAGACAGAAGATCAGTTGATACTGGACTTGAAAATTGACGCGGCCGGAGAGTACGCTCAGCAGAGTCGATATACCATCGACCGAAACGAACGCGAATCGATACTCGTCCACGCGCAGCATCATTTGCAAGCATCTCGCCACCGACTGGATGTACTCGTTGTTCTGCGTGGTGTCGAAAAAAAAAAAGAAAACAGAAAGCAAAAACAAATCAATTCAATTGCGAGCTTACGTAACGTTTTTTTTTTTTTATTTATTTTAATGAAAACGTTTTGAATTTTGGATATTTTCGTGTCGCGCCGAAAAATCCAATTGCATTGGCAAAACGCTTCAACGAAACGGTGTCAAATCAATTCCCGTGTGAATTGCCATGCTTCCCGAACAATCACGGTTGCACCAACGCAAAGTGGATTTTTCGATATTGTTTGTAGCGATAAGTGGCGTTGTAGCGTGTAAAAGGCGATCACTCTAATTATACCTCTGTAGTGGGCGGTTCAATGTATCGGTCATTTTTCAGTAGAATGGGAAACGAAATGGCGAGATGAAGAAAAAAAAAAAAATTACGACGTTAAAATCGTCGAGAGAAGTGCGGCAAAATTTCGGGTCGGCATAAGCTTGAAATTTTGTAAATTGTATTTTTTCTTTTTTTTTTTTTATTGGTTTTGCAGTGGAGGATTTTAATAAAATATTCTCTCTGTTTGGAAATTTGGAATCAAAGATTTCTTGAAATTTCGAAAAAGTCATCGAGTCGTGACGAATATTGTGAAAAAAATGTTATCCATTTGGAAACTATCTTTTTTTTTCAACTATCGATTTTTCTTCTCTTCTTTTTCTTTTCGGAATTTCGCTAATTTGATCAATTTCAACAAAATTATCCAGCTATACGATATTATCATAACTATATCAAATCGCAAATGATCCCAGTAATCAGAACCACCTTCACCATCCATGCATCAATTTCGGGACTCAAACACCACCAAATTTGATAGTATTAAATATTCGTCGAAACAAAAGGTCAAAGGCATCAGGATTCGAAACGAATGAATGGAATGAAAGTTCCAACCTCTTGATCCGGTACTCTATTCGAAAAAAAAGAAGATATTGAAAATCGTCGGGTTTATCGGGAGCCCAAGCTTATGCAGAGCTGTGAACAGCGATGACTCAGCGATACCATATCATTCGTGAGATTTGTCTCTTTTTTTTTTAGTTGTTCAAGTATTCCCTTTAACGGTGTTTCAACGGAACCAACCACGTTTGGTAACTCTTGGAGATCGGTAGCGTCTCCGAATTCGGCTGGTGGGGTGTCTTGAGAAACCTCCGCATGCAAGCTCGACTCCTGAACGGCGTCAAACTAAAAAAACAACCCGGCCAAATCGTTCGATCGTCTCGATAACAGAAGTTTAACGAGAAGTCTTATCAACGTCACCAAGAGATTTAGCGAAGATATATAAACCCAAATAAACCCAAACTAACCCAAACTAACCCAAACAGAGAAAAGGAAAAAAAAAGAGAGAAAGAGAGAGAGAGGGATTGAGAAACATCAAAGAATCAACGAGACAAATTCCAGGTGAGAAGCAACGTTGCTGCGACAATTATTCCGGAAGTAACCCCGTGACGTAGAGGGCGGGGGGGGGGGGGGGGGGGGGGGAGGGGGGGGGGGGGGGGGGGGGAGAGAAGAGGCGCGAGAGGGTGAAACAAAGACCTTGTTAATTTGGACCTTGGATTCGATGAGTGATTGGATCGGAACGGCGTATTGGCCGAAATGAAAAAAAATTGGTTAGACCTTGACACCTTGAATTACGAGCTATTCTACTAACACCCAAGCTGGGTGAAAAGCTTGAAAGCGTGCGTTGGAAAAAAGCGTTTCTTCCACGTCGACTCGGGTTTATGCATATTTTCTAAATAAAAAGAAATTTAAAAAAAAAACAGCAAGAAAGGATCATCCAAGCTGATCTCTGAAAGCATCACTACCCGAAATAGGTGAAATCTCTAACTTTATCAGTATCCTGAAACAAACAACGAATTAATAATCGGCTCGTGTACGTTAAACGAGCAAAGAGTCTCGTAAGAAACAAAGTGTTCGAGCGATCAAAAACGGGAGAGATAAGATCGTGGTTTGCTTCAGCTGGCGACCAACTTACGCTCAGCTTGAGCTGATCCTTCAGCCATGTGAGATAAAAGTGGAGATCAGTTTTCTCCATTAGCTCGTGACTCCAGCAAGCCAGTTTCGCGATTATGCGAGACGTCATGTTCATGATGAAACCGTCCTGGCGGTTCAACAGGTTCAGAAACGGACCCCATACCGATTCGCGTTTACGGGTCGAGTGCTCACGGAAAATTTCCACGCGGCTTCGATCTTCCTGTGAAAATACATTTAAGAGCATGAACTTCCTCGCTAGAAAGAAAATTGATCTTTTTTTTGTATACTATAACATAGGAATTTAGAATAACGTCCGCGAAAATTCAGCACACTTTATGGAAGAAATACGACAGCTATCGATTCGTGAAATCAATGGATCAGACACGTAAACGTTTGGGACCAACGTTTATTACCAATGCTTCTCGAATAATTATTTTCATTCGATGAATATTGTTACACTGGAATGTATTGTATTGTCCATTTTCAGACTCTACAAATTATAGAGATACCGTTGATTAGTCGATCGGCTAGTACTACTATAAAATTCAATGCGCGAAACTTTATTTCCTTACCTGAAGCATGTCGTCGATCATAACTAGTATGTACTGTATCGTTTGATCCTTGGAGACATGGCCGAGTAAGTTGAGGAACGTTTTAGCCGCTTGGCCGGGGTTCTCTCTAAGCTTGGCATCTTTAGCCGCCGAATCGTTGGTGTCGAAACCCACGATGAAGACGTAATCCTCCTGGGATATCATCTGCGACCTGCATCAATCGCGTCTTTTGTAAATATCCGGGAAATGCAAAGACGCCGATACGATTCGTGATATCAGGGATATAATTACTGTTGGTAGGATTGCCAGTTGATCCGCTGGTTGCGTATGTCAGCGGCCTGCTGTTGCAGAGCACTGGTCGCCGATATAATATCTGTTGGGATGAAAGATCAATTATTAATTTCCATACAACAAACTGCGATGGTTATTCGCGTGATGATTCTGCGGCAAAAACGATTGTTCGTATTTCATTTGGCAAGGAACGACTATGCTTTGGTTTTTTATAGGAGAAATTAGTTTTTTTTGCTTTTGGAATAGGGAGAAATAGATTTTATGGTTTTTATATAGGAAGAATTTGATTATTTGGATTCTGAAAGATGTTTGCCTTCATTGTGGAAGGAATTCAATAATTCTGTTTCTTTACAAGAAGAATACAACGTCTGAGTTTCTAAAGTAAGTAAACAGGGCTGCGCTTTTGCAAAGAGAATTCAATTCCTTGGTTTCTTTAGATTTGTCGAATAATTAACGCCCAGAAATTGATTCCTCCATATCTTAACGGGCAAAATTCAATTCTTTTTTTTTTATTATGGATGAATTCGATTCTTTGCTTTCCATAATGGTAGAAATCAATTTTTGGCTCTCATCAATGGTAGGAATCAATTTTTGACTTTCATCGATCGAAGAAATCAATTCATCACCTTGCACATAGAAAAGCATTGATTTTAGGGTTTCCTCACTGCAAAAATTAAATTCATCGTTTTCGTAAACGGAAGGAAAGAATTCTTGGATTTAAAAATTAGAATAATCGAATTCTTTGGTTTCTTCAATGCAAAAATCAATTCTTCATTTTCTTCGAGAAGGAAAACCAACTCCGTCGTTTTTTCTTGGCAAGAGGAGGAATTTTCATTTTCTTCACGCTAGACGGAATAAGCATCGTTCGTCGATAAACAACGAGGAGAACGACGAAAAATTTTTGGCAGCGCGGGGAGTGGCAAAGTCATGTGGGCAAATAAAGTAACGAGGGAGATGATAAAAGAAACAATTACCGGTTTTCTCATCTGGCAGAGCAGGAATGATTTCGTTTATGTTGGCTCGAACGGCCATCTCGTACGATTGTCTCGTTTACTCGTCAAAGGTATCCAAAATTTTCCGTCCCCTCGCTCGTGTTCTCGTATTTTTTCGTTCACAGTCGCGCTCTCCTCTATCCGAAACTTCGCACAGCTCCGAAAATATCGAGGACCAATTCGGTCCACCCTTGATATTCAGCTGTTCGATCACAAGACTCGTTTCACGGCTGCCACCACGAGAAATTCAATTTTCCCTTTCTCTTCACGCTGGGAAGTTGTTCAGTTATTTTTTTCTTATATTAACGCACTGAGAAAATGGCGGGAGATTGTGTTCATTTCGAAGTTAATTGACAAATGCATAAAGGAAGGATATCAAAAATCCAAATTTCCTCAAAGCGTCAAAATCGTAATCATTAACCGATAATTATCATTGCGATCATCAACGTCACGTATAGATATATAATATTTCGTTGCATCTCTCTCTGTTACGAGTTTGAATTATTAGTGTCCTATTCTGCCACTCGTGGCGGTAGTTGTGTTATGAGAAGTTTTCGTGCTTCAATATACGTATTATGTTTGTTATGAAATGACAATGAATGGACTAGTGGATTCATAAAGGTGTCTAGAAAATTGAAAGTCCTTTTACTGAATAATTGCTTCGAAATGTTTTCGTTAAATAGAAAAAAAAAATATTCCAGCTTTTGTACGCATATTACGAATTACAACATTTACCTGACGCCACCGTGCGATCGTAACGCCCCCAAGTAGTCATTTGTTTTCGTGAAAAACTCAAGTCCCAGAGTTTCTGTGCAGGTCGAATTTCTTTGATTTCGGTTTATTTATCTCCGTCTCTGTCCACCCCCACCGTTTCCTTGTCGGCCGTTATCTTCGCGGGGTAGCGAATGGCAGACATTGTGGTTACGTTCGACAACAATCCCGGTGCGGTTTTCCGCGGCATGTAAATACGAATCTCTGGGCGCGAAACAAACGGATGTATTATCGAATCTCGTGAAATGAGAAGACTCGATTCGATGGAAACTTGCGGAGCCGAGAGGCTCGAAGCGGAGTTGGAAGCAGCGAGAGAAGGTCTACGAGACTTGGATCACGATATCAGAAAGATTCTCGGCCGGGATCTTCCCAATGGCGGAGGTGGACCCGCGCAGCCTTCCCCTAGGTTTGTCCTTTTCGTAAATTAGTACTTTTTCATGCCTCGATTCAGACCAGAATTTCTGTCCCAAAAACAACGAAATTTTGGCGGAGTCGACGGAATCCTAACCTAAACGCGCGTCCCCATACGACGACCCACACAATTTGCAAATACCAGAGTTTGTTTGGGTTTCGCATAAATGATGGTTTTTGAAAAAAAAGAAATAAAATCGTTCTAGCCACAGAATAGCACAAAAATGGCCTCTACAGGAGGATCGCAAGCGCAGCGCAACAGATTTTGGAAATGATCAGTCGGCCGGTAAACGACGCTGGCAAGCACCACCTGCAGAACCAAAAACGGTTTTCAGCCGACTCAGCGCCAGGGTACCTTCCAATCCTGATGACAGCGCTGATGAAGACGACAATGCGATCAAGGTAGTGTATTGCTATGGCTACTCAAAAAATCAAATGTATAAAAGTTCATTTTTGGACTCGCTACAACGCTTGTATGCAAAAGATCATTTCTTAAATTATAACAAATTAATTACATTGACATTGCGCCAGTATTGTTATAAAGCAAAAATCGTATTTCCAACCAGGTTAATTTTTTCACTGATCTGTTTTAAAATGACAGAAGACGTTAACCCAAACAGCAATTGTTGTATGAAAAATGTAATTTTCTTTTCTGAGACTCCTCCAGGATTTCTGCTCCGCTAGAACTCGTTTTTTTTTGTTTCTTCCAGCCAGCGGTTTCTTCGAGGGTGATAGCAACGCCGAGGGAAGTTCCGTCGCGTCAGGAAGTGATAAAACGTGAGCGAGTAGACGAACGCAGCAGGCAGAGAAACAAGCGAATGTTCGGCGCTCTATTGGGGACCTTACAGAAGTTCCGTCAAGAAGAAACCAAATTGAAAGCGAAGGTGAGTTTTTCTTTCTGCGCTTCGCTCGCTCAATTGGGATTTGAGAACTTAACGGAACAATTGTCTTTTCAGGAGGACAAGAAAGCGGAAGTGGAGGCTCGAGTGGAAGAAGCGAGGAGACGCGAGAAGGAGGAACTCAGACGGGAAAGGCAACAATTGTTTCTGTCACGTAAACGTCAATTGGCGGAAGTCCGCGCGCTCGAAGCAAAGCTTGCGAGGAGCAAGCAATTCCAGGAGTGGAAGGCGGCACAATTGCCACTGGCTTCCTTCATCAGAACTCGGGCTCAACCATCCATATATTATTTACCCAAACGCAAACATCCCAGGACCGATGCCCTCCTCGAACAGTGTGCCAAAGAACTGCACGGTAAAGAAAAAAAGAAAAGAATCTCTTTCAAAGATCTCTCATAGATGGAGAGTTATTGTGACTTTTACGTATTTTCCATCAATTTACTCTTTTTGGTCCAATTTTGGCTGGGAAATTCGTTGTCTATTTTCTAATACAAGTTTTAATGACGATTTGTACCTATATATAAAAGGTAAAGTTCTGACTGGATGATTCTTCATCGCCCAGCACAAACTACGAGAGATTTAGATTTAGAATGATTTTCTTTTTTCGAAATTCAATTTTCAACGGGATAAAAATTAAATCTACCAGTTATAAATCGAAAATGAATTATTTCCGCATTTGAAAGAATCTATTCCTTAAGGGATTGAGAAGTGATTCAATAATAATTTCCATCGCGATGTCGCGAGCGGAAGAAATGAATAAATGAAGAATGATCTTTACTTTTCTTTCGATCGTACAAACTTGCAATTGAAATCGAATAAACTTAAACTTAACTTAAAAATAGAAACATAGAAAAGTTAAAATCCAGTGTTACGTTTCTTTTTGGCAGACGAAGTGGAGCGTCGTGGCAAGGCATTGGCGGAGGAGTTAGAATTGATCGAGTCGCAAGCCGGTTACGGTACGAAGCAGCAATACGACGGAGTAGCAACAGCGGCCGTTCAGGCTATCGAGCCGGAAGTGTCGATCGCTGAAGCCGAGGAGAATCGTGATCCGAATCCGGAGCCAAAATTATCGAACGATCAAACGGTGGTGAAGATAAAGTCGGAAATGCCGACGAAAGTGATCGACGAGCCGGCCGAACCGATATCTCAGCTGGACGAAACCGTCAAGCCAATCCGGGAGGAAAAAATGGCAGTCGAGTCCAAAGAGGTAGAACCGGAAGAGGAAGACGAGGAGGAGGAGGAAAATCGAATTCGGGAGGACGAAAACAACGGCTAGCAGTCGATGACTCTTACTTTTTTTTTTATTATTTCCATCCTTGTATATACAATGTAGCAGCGCGGAGCTTCGTTGCCAAACGAAACGAGGATAAACGAGAAAACTCCGTGATTTTCTCGCGCTGAACGAAAGGAAGGTAAATTCTGTACGTTCGACGGTTTCTTTTTTTTTCGAAAAATCATTCACTGATTTGTTAGTTGCTGACGAATAGGTTAATTTTGTTATAAATAATGATATTATTGATGCGGAAGAAGGCTCTCATCAATTTTGAAACAAACCCAAACAAATAACGTGTATTTACATCTCGCGATGCATCCTTTAACGCAAACGGTATTCGAAAATCAGCAAAACTTACAAAATTGTAAAACATGGTCATAAAAAATTCAAAATTTATAAAAACCTTCTTCCGCATCAATAATATCATTTTCTGTAACAAAATAAAACTATTTATCGGCGAAACAGAAATGTGTGACAATTTTTTCGAAAAACCCGCTAAAGTACAGAATTACCAAAAAGAAAAACCAAACCGCAGGAACGACATTCGTTCTCTCGAGGAAAAGAAGAAAAAGAAGAAATCGGAATCCAACACGGATTTTTTCAACGTTTACGTAATTTTTCGGGAGGAGAGGGGGGGGGGGGGGTAGTAAATCTCGTTCCGCTTTCTCGTATAAATTTCCAACGCAATTTTCGATCGTTGCGATAATAATAATTCTCCTGCATTTCTACGATCTTTCGAAATTTTATTCACAGTTTTATTATTTCCTTATTTTTTCCTCTTGCCTCCGACGAGACGTGTCAACGTTGCAATAAAAAGAAACGGAAATGAAGAAAAGCGTCCAAAACCTCGATCACTAGGTCAGTGTCTGTTTTCTTTTTTCTTTTTAGCTTTAGATCGTCGACTTTCGAACCAATAGTACAAACGATATAAAAGTAAATGAAATTGTGCCGGACGAGGCGAAAAAAAAGAAGTTTAACAGCTACTGAACGGAGGAATGTAATAATTGTAACAATTTAAATGAATTGTCGCTTTTCCATACGAGTTCATTGAAAATTCTTTATACACGCTAGACAAGTCGAAAAATAAACGTTCGATCGTTGCAAACAGGAGGAAGTTGTTATTTTTGTTTCTATTGCGGCAAGTTTAAGATTTTGTTTAACCTTGCAAATAGATTTAACCTTCAGTGGTCACTGGGGTACAAATGATTTCTCGTACAACTTTAATAAAGAATTAATTTGAGTTATTAATTAATCTGAGTATTGAGAATTACTTTAAGGATTAATATAATGAATTTTATTTATCATTAATTAATTTAATTTAATTTGATTGATCATTAATTTAATTTAATTTAATTAGATTAATTAATTTAATTTAATTGGATTAATTAATTCAATTGAACAATTAATAGAAGTTATATTTCCCAAGATATTTTTATTCGAAAATGTTCAAACTAATATCCTGAATTTTTATGTGTCCTTTGAAACGATACTATCGAAGTCGGATGTGTATAGAAGGACAGTTCTTAAGGATTATATGTGCCGATTCTGCTGGGGGCTGCCCCCACTGATAGTTCTCGAGACGCGGCGCTGACGGCGGTTTTTATTTTCGCTCTCGCTTTCTCTCGTCGGCAAGAATATCCGAATATATCCAATGAAAATTTTTCAGCTGTTACGATCATCGAAGTGTCGTCGAAAGCAATGCACAATGCTAAAAAAATCGTGTTTTTAGAAGTTCTTTACGATTTTTCATGGAAATTTTGGATTTTGGAGGAAATGAATGGTGGATTCGTGTTCAGGGGATAAAATTACATCGAAATAGAACAATAAAAAAAATATTAAAAATCGAAATTTTTTTTGGATTTTTGGGGAAGATGTGTTTTTTCACTTAATCATGGATAACTTCTTTTCCGTTGGGATTTGGTACTCCACTTTGGGCTCAATCTCTTCGTTATGATTTTCTCTTTAAAATGCCGGTTGAATTATTAAGTTCCGACGATTTTCCGATTTTTGGCAGAATTTCAAAGTTGGTCCATCGATTTTTGCAAATTTTTCCATACATACCCCTTTGCCTCTTTTTTTGCGATTTTTCAAATGGATTTTCCGGGGAAACTATTAGAGATATCGATACGAATCCAACGCCATTATTTAAGTTAGGCAAAAACCTTTTCCAAACCCACCAATTGAATCTCCATAGCATATAAAGCGCTAACTCT
>JAPYZI010003265.1:0-18574 GCA_030523105.1 Ophioninae sp. A BG-2022a | reverse complement strand
TAATGGCGTTGGATTCGTATCGATATCTCTTATAGTTTTCCCGGAAAATCCACTTGAAAAATCGCTAAAAAAAACGCAAAGGGGTATGTATGGAAAAATATGCAAAAATCGATGGTCCAACTTTGAAATTCTGTTAAAAATCGAAAAACCATCGGATTTGAATGATCAAAAAAGCATTTTGAAGAGAAAGTCATAACGAAGAGATTGAGCGCAAAGTGGAGTGGCAAATCCCAAAGGAAAAGAAGTTATCCATGATTTAGTGAAAAAACTTTTGTCCCCCGAAAATCCAAAAAAATTTTGGATTTTTAATATTTTTTTTACTGGTCCATTTCGATGTAATTTTGTCCCCTGAGTACGAATCTACCATTAATTTTCCCCAAAACCCAAAATTTCCGTGAAAAAATTGTAAAAAACTTGTAAAATCACGATTTCTTTTGCTGTGTGCAGTGTTTTCGACGAAAATTCGTTGACATTCGTAATCAGCTGACAATTTCCGATTATATAGACCCTTTTAATACTTTTAAAACAGAAAAAATATGTTCGTCTACCCTGGCCACTTTTCCGGAATCTCAAAAATCACGAAATTTGAAGGTCGTAGAGTGTGCTTCTTATATACTATAGAGATTCAATGGGTCTGTTTGGACAAGGTTTTACCTTAACATAAATAATGGCGTTAGATTCATATTGATATCTCATATAGTTTTCCCGGAAAGTATATACTACTTATATGTATGGGAGTATCGGTTGACACGCGTATATATAAGTGTGTATTTTCGTTACGACGAAACTACGCGCGTCTTTTCTCCACGCTGCCGTCCTAACGAATCCACACGTACATAAAGACACACGCGGCCACGCTCAGCGCTCGGCAATTGTCCTGCCACGATTCATCGCCCGAAAAGACGAGAGATCGCGGCCGAATTCGCGTGCGGGGCGCGCCATCCGTCGGTAGTTACTCGTAGCGCAAAATCCCAAAGTTATCATTACCGACGTAACGAGGTGCCGCGTCAAAAGTTTCCAACGTGTTAGTCATTCCCTTAAGTTCTTCAAATTTTTGTTTTCCTTGTCAGGAAGACAAATTTGATGATTAATTTGGATTTGTTTGGGTTTGTTTACCAGTGTAAACAGCGACGGCCTATCACCCCTGGATGTGGCAGTTCTCGGTAGCAGTAGATCGTTAGCGAAGATGCTCGTGGCTTTTGGTGCTCAAGAGGGTAATCAGTGTGAGTATAGCAAATTCTCGATTTTTTAAATGTTCGTTTATTCCTTTTAAGATGCGGTACATTATTAAAATTTACATTTAACGCTTAAGTATAAAATTAATACACAAAATGTAATTCATGAATATCTTTAATTGATTTTATCAATTTTACGTTATATTTAAAATTGGTCTCAATTAAAAAAAAATTTAAGTCTTCGATATTTTATTTCATATTTTTCAATACTTCTTTGGATGTTTCCTATTTTTAATTTTTTATGGAATTTTGTATTTTTCAATTCTTTAATTGTACTGTCATTTTGTAAATGTTAATGAATTAATTTTCGTTGAAAAAATTCAACTCAAATTGGATTTTTAATCAAATTTGGAATCTCCAATTAATCAGATGTCAACTTCATATTTTTAAAGAAACGAGACAAGTTCGTAAACTTTTCAACATTACGATAATATATTTGTTCCATGTATTTTGTGTAACTCGAGTTTCACGCGCTGTTCACGCAACTTTTTTTCTTATTTTGTTTTGTCTTGTTTACGCAATAGTCACGGCTCCGGAGTGTTTAGGCAGTCATTTGGCCAGTCTTCTATTGACAGCCGAACAAACCGTGCAAGAGCTCGGGGGTACAACCTCGGGAAATTCGATTATCGAGACTCCAAGCTGTAACGATTTCACGACCTTTCACAACAGCCTGCCACGATGTGCCGATACCACTGACGAGAAACAACTCGCCCTGTGGGAACATCGGGTTCGCGCCCTTAGAAAAATGTTCCTCGGATTCGAACAGGCCCGTGAGTCAATCCTGAATCCTCGACTTTTATTGCTTCTTAGCTTTCATCACAGCACTGAAAAGATACTTGAACATGCAAATACCATTTTTTCAACGAATTATTTAAAAATAACCGTCGGTTTTTTTTTCCATAAAAGAAAAATCGCAATTTTATTATCGAAGTGCAAAATTATCGCAAGCATTCGCGAATCGCTTCTCTTAATTTAAAATTCACCATAAAAAATTATTTTTCAATTAATTTTTTACTTGCTTTTAATTTTTAATTCAATTTTTCATTTGATTGTTTTTAAAAATTGAAAAATCTTTGCGAACATTTAATTAAATGCGTTTGTCGTTTTATTTCAATTTTTTCTTATTTAAATTCTTTCTTTATATTTTAAATTTTCTTGTTTATAAATTCTTAAACTTGTATTAAAAATGTTAAATCTCTTTTTAAGTATCTTTTGAATAAACATAACATGATAAATATTTAACAACAATATCGTAACGTTTAAAAAGATAATTTACTGGTGTTTTGGATAATTCATTATCGGAATAGAAAATTATCAAAAATTGTTATTAAGTTCTTTAAAAACTATGATTAATTTAAAAAAAAATTATTAGTCTATTCTGTCCATTTTTGTCCATTTCATCCATTTTTGTTTTCAGTAATTTATTCGTTGATTCGGATTTATTGATTAAAGGGCCGCCGGATGTGCCGTCATCGGTGACCGTCGAAGTAACCGGGACGACGAGCGTGGTACTAAAGTTTCCAGAATCCGAGGTGCACGAATCGACGATATGCACGAAAATCAAAGTTCAGTGGAGCACCAGCGAGGATTTCGCGAGCGTTTGCGGAGAAAGATTAGTCATGGATATGAAGCAGCGTGAGTGTAGGATTGATCGGCTCGTTCAAGGTCAAAGATATCACTTCCGAGTATCCGCTGGGAATATAAAGGGCTGGAGTAGATTTGCTCCCTCGACACCTGCTTACGTCACGCCTAGCAGTAAGTCGCGAAACGCTGAAAAGGAAGTTTATATTTTTAAAAATTTGCATCGCCCAAATATCCTTCAGTTTTTCAAAAATACCCTATTCGAGTATCCTCTACTCGTTTCATACTTTTCATCTGTCACATGATTTAATCGTGACTCCACAAAAAAGAAAGAAGAAGCGATGTCTATTTAGTTTTTATAATTTCTTCATCGACGACTTATCTGTACGTCTCTATAATTCTCTATAATTAAATAAGTATACGTCCGACAAATTTCGACATGAAATTTTGGGCCAGGTAAAAACGACCCACGTTCACGGGTTGAGGGTTAAAAAATCTTCGCGAATTTCTGACAGTCAATTTGGAAAATTGAAGAAAACGTAATATTCCTTCAATGTTTCGACATTACCATCGTGCCTCGAAACGAGCGCATAATTAATCCTTTGTTTTCAACCAAAGGTTGGCGAGATTTGCAAGGGAGGCCATCGCGATATTTCGGTCGAGTCGATCAGCTGGAATCCCTGTTTTCGTCGGTTCGTCGTCCGGAGTACAGCAACGAGACGCCGGCTTTGCAGCGTCGTAATCCGAAGAAGAAAACAACGACGATCAAGCAGTTGTTCAGCGCGACGAGTAAATTCCAAAAGAGCTTGCGGCGAGGAATATATCTGGCTTGTTTGTTGTATCACGAGGATCGCGTGCTGGTAACTAACGAGGAGTTTTTGCCGGTTATCGAGGTCGACGAGACGTACTCGCCGAGTTGTTTCTACAACGACTTTCATTGGTTCATGAAAGTCTCGTGTACGTGGGAAGACGTCAAATCGTTGCGTCAAGATATGGACAAGTGTCACGGGAGTTCCTCGAACCATTTGAGGATAAAGCTCCTTCAAGCGTCCAATCAAATGCAAACGGCGCTTTGCGTTCAAGATCTCGGTCAGATCTATCACAAACCGTTGAGGGACGTTCACGGCACGATCGTTGTCTCCGTCGTCAACTGCGTTAAAAATCCAAAATCCGTTTCCCTTCTCAACGGCCGATGGCTACCCCTCAGCAAAGTCATCCGGAAAATCGCTTGCCAAGACAACAACAACGTCGCTGACGTACTAATGAATAGCATACAGAGCCAAATGACTTATCATCAATTGAGCAGTATTAAACTCACCAAGGGACTCTATCTTGGTTATCTGAAAATGCAGAGCAGCGTAGATCACGTTCAAGTTTTCGTATCCTCCAAAGCACCGAACGTTTTGCCCCACTGCAAGATACGAGACAACAATCACGTCTCAGCGTGAGTATTAATTAAGTCGATTTTCAATGCGGCAACAAGCGCCCTGTGCTGTAAATATCATTTTTATCAAATTTCTAACGTCAACCGAATCAAGTAAATTTGGTATCAGTCGAATTATTCATTTTTAAGTAATAATTTATTAATAATTATTCGTTTAGTAATCATTATTTGTTGTTTATCCATTTTTATTTATATAATTGTTTTGATAATGATTTTGAGAATCATTTTTATCCAATTGTTAATGTCGATCGAATCAAGTTAATTTGGTATCGATCGAATTCGTTTTTAAGTCATAATTTATTAATAATTGTCCGTTTATTAATAATTATTTTATATTTATTTATTCGTTATTAAAAAATTCATTTCGTCAACAGTATTCGGTCAATTTTTAATCTTTCGAAAGGGTTATATTTTAAACTTTCGTTCAAGTGTCGTTCAAGCCTAAATCTTCGTCCTGTATTTACATCTGAATTAATTAATTCATTCATGAAACTTGAGTGATCATTAATGAATTCAGCCAGAATTGAATTTAAAAAAAAAAACATTTCTGTCGGTGGTAAAAATAAGTTTGCTCAAGTTAGGTTTTCCAATGTTTTATCGAATTTTTGTTCAAGGTCATGCGATATTTTAAAAAAATTGGCATACATATTTATGTAATTTTAATGATAGATCATCAAAGATACAAATTCTGCGGCTTGATGATAACGCCTATTTCGTGTTTCGGAATTTAAAAATTGTATCGATTCTCCATGTCTAGTGTTTATTTAGTGACTCGATCATCTTCAGTGACTGACTCTGGGTTATTTTTTTTGCGTTTTTCACAGAGAGGAGTGGGACTACTTGAAAAGAGTGACGTCAAATACGTCCTGCGAGGTGTCGAGTAAAATCGAGGAAAAGGAGAACGCGACGAACGAGGGTACCGAGCAGCAAAAATTGTTCGTGAAGTTGGTAGCGGCGACGTCGGGACGTTTGTTCTCTTATATGAACGTGAGCACCGAGGATTCGCAGAATCACCGTTTGTACGATTCCGAAGTGATCGAGCTGACGAATCAGGTGTCGTTGATCGTGATAGTACCACCGGTGGATAGCGCATGCACGGGTCCAGGAACGCGGGAAGCATTGCACCAGCGAGACGATTTGCTATCTCTGCCCGTCCAGGTTTTCGAAATGTTGCATCTTTCGACATATCAGAAGAAACTGATAAACCTTTATTCGAGGTTGAGTTGTATATTGGAATTGGACACAGCGTTGGCCCAGCAGAATCATCGAGAAGCTTTCAGCTCGTCAGAAGTGAGTGTGGCTAAAGAGAGACTGGTCAAGCTTCAAGATCTTCAATGTCGAACGAACGGGGTATGGAAAGCTGCTAGATGGCTCGTCGATCTGATTACGTTCGCTCGTGATCGTGGTACTTTCGGACAAACCGCGTCCATTCAATCATCCGGAATATCAATGAAGAATCTCCTCAGCGTGGACAACGAGACCCAAACTGGCAATTCCAACAATATTTATAACAACTCTTCTGGTTACGGGCACAGTTTGAAGAGAAGTTTGTTACAATTGCCACCGAGAGATCCGAAACTCGTCAAATCGAGTCCCGGTCGTGGCAGCTGGCCAGGACCGAATTTACCATCGACTTCCCTTTCGTCCAATCTTTTGAACACCGAGCTCAGCAAAAGCGAGCAACAATTATCAAACGACGGGCCTAACGGTCAATATTCCAGAAAAACGAACTACGACAGAAACAATTTTACCAACGAATCCACGTCGACCGAATTCGCCACGGAAAATTTGGACCTGAACTCAGTGTCTCCTGTCTCGAAAACCGAAGATGGCATTCTTTTGACCAAGTACAGACACAGCTCGAGAAATCGATCGGTCAATTCCCTTACCGTCGTTTCCGGGAACACTAGCGCGTCATTAAACATCAATAGTTTCGGTCGAAGCCTCCTCGGTGTTTCTTCAAACTCGACCAACATTACCAGCACCATATCGGACAGTGTACACTCGTTAAATAACACCGATGATTACAATTACGTTAATACGAGCGCCGTACACGCGAAAACGAAATCTGCGAAACCTACCGCCAGTGTCGCCGCGGTTGCTACTCCGAGTATTGATTGTCAGCTGGATCGAAAGAAGGACGAGGCTACCGTGATGCCGGTGCCGTTACCGGGCATTTTACAGGTAAGCCAGTTTATTTTCTTGTTCTAGCTTTTCTGCAGTTTTCTTAAATTGCATTTCGTCGAATTTTGGCGAAACTAATTCAGCTTTTCTTCAATGAATATTTGGATGAAATCGAAATGGCTTTCCTTACGGGTAGCGTTTTCGTTTTCGTCCTTTATCCTCGTTCGTCCTCTTGCCCCGTTTTTCGCTTACCATTAATTCCGGCTTTGGCCGATGGGTTCTTCAGGTTTACGCGGCTTATGAGACCGGTCTGGCATCGGGAACTAGCTTGAAGCTTCACGTCACACCGAGAACGACGGCGCGGGAAGTAGTTGACCTCGTTGTGAAGCAGCTCAACATGGCGGTCGTTCTGAAAGGCCAGGAAGGTCCGATATACACGTTGGACGAGTTACCGAATTTTTGTCTCGTCGCGGTTATAGGGGCACGCGAGAGATGCCTCAGGGATGATTTCAAGCCTTTGCAGCTTCAGAATCCGTGGAAGAAGGGCCGACTTTACGTTCGACAAAAGCAAGATGTGCTAGCCGCTCTCGAACACAGCAGCAAACACACCGCGTATTTGTAATATAGTTATAAAAACAATAACTCTTCGAGCTTCTAGATTAATTTGCATCCATAGTAAAATCGAGATAACTACGTAGGCGTCGACGCGAAAAGAATAGAAACAATTTGTTTTCTTCAAATATACGGAAAGAAAATATTATCTTCGTACTCTGAGTTTTTTTCTTCGATTCAATTGTTCCCAACGAATCCTGAAGTGACTGCTGATCTGGTGACACCTATTTTTTATTTTCGGCATCCAATTAACGAATTTACGATTTTCTCGCAAATTCTCCGAAACAAAATAAAAATGGATTTCACTAATGGTGGGAAAAATGATAAATGAAAGACACGGTTTTGTCACGGAGGAGGTATTATGTAGGAAAATTATTTATTGTATGTTCATGCAGAGTACAATCGCTACGCTTGATGCGTTTATGGAATACAATGTTTAGCTCGTTATTTATTTGTTCGTGCCACATACGACTTTGGCAATGTCCCGGCGTTCTATTAGCTACCAATTCATTTATATCGGCATTTCTTTTTTTTGGCTTTTTTTACTGTTTTACTCCTCTGCAGTGAAAAGACGAAAACTGACGTTTCGCAATTTCATTAATCCCAGGACAAGGATTGAAAGTGATGAGACAAAGACTGTCCAGTTTCATTGCTCCGGAAGCCAGTAACGGACTTTCGTCTTTGCACTAAAACGAACAGTCGTGATATGTTCTTCGTACTGAAATAAACTTTTGATCGATACGCTTTTGGTCCAGATTTTATACAGGTCCCTCATAGTTCATGATATAACGATTGGTCCATTATAAATATATTTGTATACAGATTCATTATTCTTAACGCACGGTCGCTTTGAATTATTAAGAAGAACCTACGGCTTATCTTACTTTTTAAATATTCTACTTAACACTGATTAACTAAGCAAGTAACGCAAGTTAATTGAACGCCCGACGGGAAGAGCTCGCTACTGCGCTACCTTTTTGGAAATCTTTTGATCCGACACGTTGCTTGTACAATTTAAATGAAACATCATTCTATACTCCTTATGCTAAGCTACTAATCGAAAAGAAATTACCTAAAAGTATTAAGAGTACTACTGGAACGGTATCTAAAAACGACTGGTAAAATAATACTCATAATTCCAAGTCCCTGTCTCTGTCCAATATTGACTTTTTTCAAATATATATATAATTTAAAAATTCAAATTTTATATATAGTGCAACAGTGTTTTCTTTACAACCTGATGAATACGAACGTTACTTTTTTTTTGAGGAAATTTCTATTCTATGTTCAAATCTACGCGGTAGATTCACATAGACGTATTCAGCTAATGGATCGTTCAAATTCCATCGTTGCTACACATAGTCCCTTTGATATTGACGAGAAAGGCTTTCACTGGTCGATTGATCGGACGTATCAATGCCCCTCAGTATAGGCTGATGTACACGATACGTATTAATTTCTTCAATTATTGGTTTCTTCTACTATTTCTTACCTCTCACGCTTGCATCATTGATACCTGCGCTAAGTTTTCATACAATACACAATCATCCTCATGATATGGATTATGGAATTTAGACAAAACGAAGAAAGGAAAAAATCTTTTTTACCACTCTCCTATCTATTTTTGTACTTTTGATCTACGGGATACTTCACTAATATATGTCATCAACATTGCAAACTTCGTGAATCCGGACCTGACAGGTTATGGGTAGAGACAAAAATGTTACAATTATACGTAATCTTCATAATTGGTACTTGGTTCATCGATCTTTTCGGAATTCGATTTGTGCAAGATTGCAATTATGGAAATATAAGAATATTGATGTTCGCACTGTTTCATAACGAAGTTCGATGACAGCAATCCTTCTATTTCGTTTCACAAACAGAACGCTATTCTAATCGTGAAAAAAGCGGATTATCGGAGTATCGCTTTTTTAAAGGCAAAATGTCGGTCCTTTTTCTCCCTAGAATAATCGCTGAAGTTTTAGAAATATCTTCGGCGAGTTTTGATTCCAAACTCGGAACAGTTTTCAGGTTATAAAATTAAGTGCGGTCATAAAAAATATTCTGCAAAGTTTAATGAACGCGCTGACAAATCTCGAAAAAGTGGAAAACAACCAGGGAAATTACGCTTACGAGTACATCTGCTGAAAAATTAAGAGATTTTGAGGTCAAGAAATTATAACCAGCCCGGGCCATAGTACGATAATTCGAGGTTAGGTCGTCAAGGAGAGATGTCGCAGCAAAATATTACCTACTTTCACCAGGAGAGGGCATGGTCTTTTATAACGGAAATCGCCATTATTATCGCGACGCAGATTCGGAATTCGCAACGAATAAATAATAAAGTGAGTAATCTCCAGTTAATGAGATTTAGTAATATATTGTTGTATGGCTATCAATCTTCGAATTGCCCTAATTAAATTGTTCCGTTTTCAACGGTTTTTAATAAACTTTCTAATCACGTGACTCGTAACGGACGCGATGGATAAGTGCCATTTGCTAACTGCCGTGGCCTGGCTTTCAGAATAGCAATGTAAGTGTCCTATAAAATGGAAAAAGTGGAAAATCGCAAAAAGGAAAAGTTGTTGCAAAAGTTTTTCGCCTGTAAGAAGGTTAAGACGAAATTCGTAGTGTTCAAGAATGATGTCGTACGGGACAAACGTACATTTATTCGGCGTTCGGATCTGGGCTGCTTCAAGGTCAGCTCCATTTTTTAAAATTGAACTTCGTACTTTTCTCCGGCATTAATGGCATTGTTGACACGAGACAAGTTTAAGATGACATTTGGAAGTATGCATGTAAAATGATCGGCGTAATTTTGAAATATTTGTATTGCCATATCCGTGAACTTTTGGCACTAAACCCAGCGCTTAGGAATATAATATCGAAACGGGTCAACATAACCCAACGTGTACAGAAGGTTATATCCTTGTAACAAATCGAGGTGGGTAATAGAGGATGCTCTAAAAAAAAAAATATTGTTAGTGGAATTTGCAATTAAGGGGATAATTGCAAACCCTAAGAAATTAATATTTGTGAAATATGTACAGGTTAAGCACACATATTCCAGGCCATTATTTTACGATGTTCATTAGTTCCCTCTTTAGCCTTTGTTGACCATTGCAACAAAAGACACACCCAAACATTCGAAGCTTTCTTGAATGACAATAAAATTGCCTTTTGGCAATGACTCGAGAGTGCTAAAAGAAAGAATGCGCAGAGTCCGTTGAAAACGAGACTTTCAATTCCACTCTCCGGCGACTTGTGCCCAGACGTCTTTGCTCTAGGGTTTCATTGAAATTGTTGATTAACCGACAGCTGTCACCTGTCAATGATTGATTCAATGTCATCTTCGGGTCAACCAGTGTAACAAGAATCCATAGTGAACAGAGATATTTGCCCTTACTGGAAATGGCTGTACCATTGGTCAGAACGTATCTTGACGCCACAAATGAAGTTTGAAGAAAGCATTGACTTTATTGCTCGTCTCCGAAGGATCTCCAACAAGAAAAAGAAGTACCGTATGGCCCAGGTGTAATAAACAGCAAACAAAAACCAGCGTATAATTCGGTAAGCAACTTCACACGTTTTCTCAAGTAGTCCAATCTCAAAAAGTGTTTTTTTCTAAACATCTTTTTTCCCAATTGTTTTCAGGCTATCGACTGGACTGATCAGCATCGAATTGGAAGCGCACAGTAATAAAAATCCTTTCTCGGCACTGTCAACAATAATAACTGCAAATTGGGTATTTTTAGTTGCGTGGCGGATTAATGTTTTCTAATGACCCGAGTCTATCGACAGCATCTTTCAGTATGTTCTGTTATTTTTTCAGTTCTGGGTTTGGGTTTGTTGGGTTTGTTTGGGCTCATTACGAGATCATGAAAAGATTGGATTTACTCGGGTCCACAATACAAGACAAATACATAACGATAAACTGAACGAATTTGATGAGCGTCAAAAAGAATGTTTAAACGGGAGAAAAAGGCCGTTAAATATTTTACTGATTTCGGAAAACGGGTCCACAGTACAAGACAAATACATAACGGTAAACTGAACGAATTTGATGAGCGTCAAAAAGAATGTTTAAACGGGAGAAAAAGGCCGTTAAATATTTTAATGATTTCGGAAAACTTAAAAAGGCTTTGCTACGCGGTTAAAAGTGTTTCGTAACGGCTTTTCGGTAACTCTTCTTTTTTACTTCCGCTCTTTGGTTCTCTCTACCAACATTCGTACGTTATATAATTAATTCCTCTTTGTTCGTGATTCATCCACAGGAAAAAGCGCGATGTTCCTCTCCGTGGCTCAATCCGAGTTCGACCAATATACGAGCTTGGGACGAATTGACGATTCGTCGGGTGTCTTGGATCTCCAAAGGGTTGGTTTTCTTTTCAGAGATAATTAGGCCTCGAGGCGCAGCAGAGAAAACTCACTCCATCGCCGAAGTAGGACGGTGTCACTGTTCTTCCATCCCAGTGGGTTTTTTTTGATCCATTGTTCCTCGCACTACCAATCCCTATGTCTTGCAGTGCGACCGAACGTTCTGTGGATAATTTACGTACCAAATTTTCAACTACATCGTTGCGGGTTTCTCGCGCCCGTCGGAAATTAATTATGTACATTGCAACGAAAATCATCTTTTCTTTAATTCCCAACAATGTTTAACGGATTTTAAACCTCAGCCCGTGAACGTGGCTCTTTTTTGCCGGGAGCAAAATTTCAATTTGCAATTTCTCGAACGTATAACTATTTGATTATAATGACAAAATGATAATTAATTATTAATTCATTCAATAATTTAATTCATTTTATAGTTATTTCTTAATGAATATAATATATTTTTCTGTAAAGAGCAACTTTTTTTTCTTTAAGAAACTGCTGTTAAAAAAAGCATTATTTTCGCAAGTTGCTTAATATTTGATGAAAAAAGAATATTAAAAATAAGAAACATTGAAGAACTATAGTTAGTTCTTTAATGTTTCTTATTTTTAATATTCTTTTTTCTCTAGGGGAATATACTATTTCCCCTTGAATAGTATGTTCTAAATTTTCAAATTCTAATATCTAATAATCTAATATCTGAATTTCTAAAAATTATAATTTTTTATGAATAATTATGGGTGTGGTAACGCGAAGACAAAAACGAGTCAAGTTCACGGGATTGAGATGCCTCAAATACTTATCAAAAAATCGACATTACTTGCCCACCAACCCAATGCGTGACACATCAGCTCGAAGCAAAGCTCAGATTTCCATTGGATATTCGAAATGTGTATTTTGTTTCCAAACCTGTATCAGCTTCCGATTGGGGCATGAATTCCTGTAGTTCAACGATCAGTGCACTAATCTCAGTTGAGTCTTTCTTTATGCTGCATAGTTCCTCCTCGTTGAAATCCGGAGTTATTTGTTTGCACAGTAGGATTTGAGAGATAACGTTCCCAATGTTGGACGGTCCAGACTTGTTTGCTGTAAATTATGTTTACGTGTTATTCACGTGTCTCTAATGTAATATGTATCGTCACTAGAATTTCGAAACTTTTAAAACAGAGATTTACTAAAAATAATTGTCGCGTTTACAAAAAAAAAAAAAAAAAAAAAATACATAAATAGCTGTGACTTGTATAATTCATGAAAATGAAGTTCGATTCTCGATTTTTTCCAAATATCTTAACCGTCGATAAGAAAACTTCGAACGTTTGTGGAGTCACTTCGATCTTTTACGCGTTTTCACGAAACAGCTTGCGCGAGTATATAAAAAGGACGAACAAAACGGTTATTGAACGTAGATGTGGGTGAGAAAACTGTCGATGCGGTATTTCGCGTTAAGCCACAATGTCCCCGTGACCAAAGGACCAAAGGGCTCCAAGTGAGCGAGAGATATCTGGTTTTCGTTACGACGGCCGATATTTTTGACAAAAGTAAAGGAACTTCCGCTCTGTTAAACAGCGAACGTCTTTTTCTCTTCTTTGCGAAATGTCGTCCATCTAGGGAAAACCCACCCGTAGGAGTTTTATCGACTGGACGTGTGACGGAAAAACGTGTCTTTGGATAATTCAACGGATTAACCTTTCGAAACCCTGGATCATCTCGATAACCCATTAACTATCAACGAATCTCACATGTTCAACGAATATTATTTAATTTTTATTGCTTTTTTCAAAAACGAGTTTTGGTTCATAAAATTGTTTTTTTTTAATCAAATACAAATTTTTTAAAATAAAATTCATATTTCTTTCAATAACAGTGATTTTTAAATCATTTATTTTTTATCAATTTTTGGTTTATAAATTAGTAACTATTGATTTCAAAGTTTTTTTTTATTACCGTAATAGCCGGACATGTCCATAGGCACAATACGAACGAGCTTCTTGCATTTGTACAATTCCCGAAGAAACAGTTGTGCTACGAAGAAGAGCAAAACCAAGTTTGGACTATCGGCGGGAATCCCCAACTCCATAGCACTGCAAATATTTAAACGACGTCATTTAAATGCTTTCGTTCTTCATCCTAGAATGTCAAAAAAAATATTTGAAACACCGTCAAAACATCAAACTTGCATTTATTGTAATAATGTATAACATTTTAATAAAAAACGAGATAAACAAATGAAGTTCAAGTTTTTTTCAACGATTCACGTCAGGTCGTTGTAACAAATACATCATCGTAATCTATAATTTATTTATTATAATCGAGAGTATTTATTACGATACAAATTTACAATTCCTTTTTATTGTAACAAACAGAATGTAAAATTTGTTATAATAATTGGTTTCGTATTACAATTAGATTATAATTATCATTGTATTAAATATATCATGTGAAATATAATAATTTATTATTATATTACAAAACTTCGAAATAAACATTTTTTGTTTAATTTGAAAAATGAAAATTTTATTATAAATATTTATTATTGCATTTCATTATAACAAGCTCTTGTATTACGATTTTATTCATTACGATAAAAAATATCGCGACCCAAACGAAGTTTGGTTATTATACGCTCATTTTTTTCAACAATATATGACGATCGGAGAACACTGTTTGCTTAATGGCTAACTTCCGGCTATACAAAGCGGTAGTCTTGGTAATCCAAAGATCTTAAAAAAAAAAAAATGGCGACGCAATGACCTCCGCGAAGAGATCTGAGATATATTCCGACCGGACTACTCGGCTCGACTAGTTGCATGTCAATTACGTGCAATTTACAGCAAACGTCAACGTGTGTTTGAGAACCACACCCTTATACTTTTCATACGTTAAGGACGCGTATTTTTAAGAAAAGTTTACCGATGTTGATGATGGGTAATTTGGACTTTCCTGTTCGAATTTACTTTTGGATAAACTACCCAGTTTATCTTGCATAAAAATTACTACTACCAACTAGAATTTTTCACTTTTTTGTTTCGTCAGTGCAAATAGGGGATAAAAGTAAATGTCTCAAATTCATTTTTTTGTACTTTTTAAAAAATGCGGAATCAATTTTTATTTTGTGCATTTAATTGTTACATTTACTTCGTGAATGTATTTCGAACACCTAAATATTATTATTAATTATTTAAAAATTGATAGGAAAAAAAAATCTTTTTTGCATTTTTCAAAATTAATAAAAAGTGAATCGTAACAAACATCGCTTACTCAAAAAATTGATGGCACGACTTGAATTTTTTCTTTTTTTTTTGACGTTTTCGGTTTTTCGAAATAAAAACTACAAAATTATTGCGTGAAAAAAAAAACCAATTCGCGTGTTATCGTTCGATCGCGAACTACAATTTCTCAAATGTTCAATAATATTGCCGACGTTTCATCATCAATCCAAATATCCCAATATAAATAACCCAACGGGGGAAAATCCACAGTCCGGTAGGATGTTTACCAGTGTCGTCTCGTAATCAAGTGTAACACCAACATGTCCGCTAATTGCGTTAGTACTGTACACACTCGTCGAGCCTTAACCTAAACAAAGCGTCATTGCGACGGCGGTGAATAAAAAACGAAAAAGAAAGAAAGGAAAAAAAAAACAAAGACGAAAAACAGACACAACAGCAAATGACAATCTTCGTTTAACGATCTTACTTTATTGTTGCTTTTTTCGATATCTATTTTTTCCTCTCGACTTCTATTTTCTTTTCCATCAATTTCCATTTTTTTTTCTTTCAATTACTATTTTTTTTTTTTTTCGATTAAATCATTTTTTTTTCTCAATTCTAATTTTTCTTTTTCTCGATTTCCATTTTTTTCTCGTTTTCCATTTTTTTCTTTTCGTCACGCTTGAATGCTCAGAGCAACAATAACGTCACTCTCGCTCCTTCGAGTTTTGTTTTTTTAAATGTTTTCTTTTTTCGTTTCCTTTTTTTTTATTCGTCCCAATTGTCGAGTCCGGGATGCGACGCACCAGAGAGGAACGCGACACAAAGATTCCAGAGACACTCCCTTCGCGCGTCACTTCTTTCGCCTCTTTTCTTTCGCGTTTAATTTTTTTGTCAAATAGACGAGGGAAAGCGTTCTCTTCTTCGCTTTTTTTTTCGCGAGGCCCACGAAACTGACGGCTATTTTTTTTTGACCTACAGCCCGGAGCCTCGTATCCCCAGGCTAAACGGTTACACAGCGTTTCGTCACTTTAGACGTTTTATACGCATCGCTTTTTCGCTTTTTCGTTTTTTTTTTTATTTTATCGCTGAAAATCACGGCATTTTATTGGTCCAATAAAAATGGAGCCTTGGTCAACAATTTTGGACTCCTGATGTCAACGAGTTTTCGTATTCTTTTTAGAATTTGCATTAGGTTTTTTTTTATTGCGAAATACGGAATTATAATGATTTTGTAAAAATGCAAAACTTGCGTTTCGAAAAGAAAAAAAGATTGTTGAAATTTGTTCATTTAATATTTTTGGAGAATGATGACGATGTTACTGATTGTTTAACATTTTCATTTTCACGACTTGATATTTATAAAACGTTCTAAACATTTTTTTGCACTTTCTAATATCTTTTTCTTTCAAATTATGTTCACAAAGATGGCAATTAATTTTTTTACAATTCCTATTTTTACAAATTGACAATGAATCAACGATTCTTTTGTAAAATCGTTTAAGAAACGGCAATTTCTTTCAAAATAAATACCCGAAATTGACTATTGATTTTTTCCAATTATTCTTAACGATTTTTTTTCTGTAACTTGACAACTCATTTTGATGATAATATTTCTTTATAATTTCACAATTATTGTGACGATTATTTTTGTATAACTCAAAAATGATTTTCGATGATTATTTCGTACGGATTTTTTCATTAACCCAAACAAACCCAAGCAATAATGTTTCTTCCAAAATAAATGTCCAAAAACGGAATGTAATTACAAAATCGCGTACGAAATAATTAATCAAGCAATATTTTATCATTTAATATAATATAATATTTTGCAATGAATTATATCGGTAAAACAATTATCACAAGCCCGTGAGAAAATGACCAGATTCGTTCCACCCTTTTCCATATGATACACAGCGTTTAGGCAATTTATTTATTTTTTTTTCTCGCGTCGTAAATCGGAGCTGCCTCCCGTAAAGTGCACTTTGCTATGCCATACGTATACTTGACGCACACGTGCGCGCGCTCCTTTCGAAACTCAATATATCGGCGACTACCCAAGATGAAAACCAAATATCGCTCCCGCCGACCCTCTCTCTCAGAGAGATTCGCCCCGTTTTGCCCTTTTTCCTTTTCCCTTTCACCCTCGAGGGCACTTAACGACTCGATGGGAAACGCGTGTATAGAATACGGAAAGACGATTCCACTACAATTCTTGGCAAACGCGAAGCTTCGCAGGTATGCTCTTCGGATGCCAAATCCGTTGATCAATCGGACCTCCTGATTTGTATTTCATACCCGATACAAACCCAAACAAAAAATACAACGATAAAACTAGGCAACGAAATGTTTCATCGAAAATTCGGCGCCTATATTTACGATGTGTTATATTCGTAACGATCTACAGGAAGGCCAATAATACATTTCAGTCTTGTCGTAATTTTGACGGATAATGTTTTTTTTATTTTTCAATTTTTATTATTTTTACAATATTCATAATCGTTTAGAATTGAAGTTCTGAATAACTGGAATATTTGGAAGTAACGTCTTGAACAATTAACGTATTTATAAATACATTTTCATGAATAATTTATAAATACATTTTTTTAAATAACTGGAATATTTGGACGTAATTTTTGTAAATAATAACTATAGTTTAAATTATTTGTAAATAAATTTCCATAATAAACTTGGAAAACAAATTTTTTGAATAAATTGACGAATTAAATTTACAAATTTTCAAGTTTTATTATTTTTACAAAATTCAAATTTGTTTAGAACTAAGGTTTTGAATTATTGGAATATTTCGAAGTAACGTTTTAAACAATGAAACTGTTTATAAATAGATTTATGTAATAAATTTGCAAAATAAATTCACCAATTAAATTTACAAAATCGATTTACCAATTCCATTAACAAAAAAGTAAATTAACGCCCGCTTCTCGATCGCTCTACTTCAATTGCGTATTTTTTTCGCTGACCTCGCGTGCGCGTGTTAATTAAGGTGGCACATAAACGATTCGATAAGTCGTTCGCAGGAGTGCATCCGCCAAGTTTTGCAGGATGGGGATAGGCAATGGAACTTTAGCAATCTCGAACTGTTTGATATGTCGCTCCAATTATCTCTCGTTAACTGTCTCTCCCATTTCATATATTATTTGTATAATTATTATTATTTCCAAATAAAATTTTATTTCTATAGTTATACAAATATTTAAAAAAAATTAATATTATTAAAACCATAATAATATCATTTTATAGTTTTATATTTTTAAAAAATATTTCTATACTTATTTCGAAGTACAAAAATATTATTTAGAGAGTTGGAGAACATTGAATTATTTCCGCTCGTAAAAAGAAATCGGGCATGTGGTTTTGCCCTATACGTGAGTGTTTCTTATGGCCTATGCGCAGTCCGAGTTCTTGCCACCAATGATCAATAAGATTCAAGTCCAGTGGCGCAAGGGCCAGTCAAGAACAGGGACACGAACTCGTACACATTTTTTTTTTCAATTTATAAAAAAAACCCTTATCGATTTACAATACATTTATAAAAGCAAAGCAATTATACAAAAATAAATATTTCTTCGTAAATTCTTGGAATTCTGGTAGTCCCATAAACACCGCGTGATTTCTGAGCCACCTGTGACCCAAACAAGCCGAATTGAACTTCCGTGATGTTATTTGGTTTGGTTTGGGTTTGTTCAGGAATTCCGCCGGTTCGATAAATATCGCGTAATTTCTGAGCCAACTGTGACCCAAACAAACCCAAACAAAGCGAATCAAACTTGTGTGAGTTGGTTTGGGTTACGTAATGTTATTTCGGTTTGTTTGTTTGGGTTCCGTAATTTTATTTGGGTTCTGTAATTTTGTTTGGGTTAGTTTGGGTTAGTTAAGGAATTCTGCCAGTTCTATAAACACCGCGTAATTTCTGAGCGAACTGTAACCCAAACAAACCCAAACAAATTTCCATGAAGGTTTCCAATCTC
>JAPYZI010003264.1:0-18576 GCA_030523105.1 Ophioninae sp. A BG-2022a | reverse complement strand
TAGTCATTACAAATCGAATTTCGTTTCGAAAATCGAAATTTAAACGAAAATTGCATATTATTTGCAAATCGAATTTTCATTCCAAATCGAAATTTCCTTTCAAAATCGAATAGTCATTACAAATCGAATTTCGTATCGAAAATCGAAATTTAAACGAAAATCGCATATTATTTGCAAATCAAATTTTCATTCCAAATCGAAATTTCCTTCCAAAATCGAATAGTCATTACAAGTCGAATTTTAATTCCAAATCGAAATTTCATTCAAAAATCGAATAATCATTACAAATCGAATTTTCATTCCAAATCAAATTTCGTTTCGAAAACGAATATTGTTTCAAAAATCGGATTTTCTTTTAAAAATTCATGAAACAGTGCGGAGGTAAATATAAAAAAAAAAAAAAAACGTCTTCCTATTCGTAAATTGTGTATTTCGCAGGCGGATGTTTCCCGTCGTAAAGGTCGTTGCGAGGGGTCTCGAGCCAGCAGCAATGTACACATTGCTCCTCGAATTCGTTCAAATCGACCCTCACAGGTACGACGTTTAAACCCAAACCCAAACGAAAACCCAAACGAGCCGAAACAAAAACCAAGGCTTCCTCCGGGGCTTCGTTATTTCCTATTATGAAATATTTCATTGTCTCTTAATCGGTGTTCTCTCGTGGCGAAGATGGAAATACGTAAACGGTGAATGGGTGCCAGGTGGAAAGGCGGAAGTTGCACCTCCAAATCCAATCTACATACACCCGGAGAGCCCAAATTTCGGAGCCCACTGGATGAAAGAGGCGGTCTCGTTCGCCAAAGTTAAACTTACCAACAAATCGAACGGCAACGGTCAAATAATGTTAAATTCTCTGCACAAGTACGAGCCTCGCGTTCATCTGGTCCGAGTTGGAGCCGAGGAACAAAGAACGGTGAGATTTCGTTTTATTCTCGAATTTTTACGATAAAGCAGTTCTCAATATAAATTTCTATCATTTCGATCAAATTCTCAATCTCATTCCCTCGTTTCATCAATATTTTATTAATAAACTACAAATACGAAGATTTGTTTTAATAAAATAAAAGTCATTTTATTTTTTTTACAATTTTTTATATTTTTATAGAATAAAATAAAATAAAAATACGATTTTTTAAAATTTTTTTAAAATACACGCGTATTTTTTTGTTTTTTTTTTGTTTATAAATAATTTCATTTTCAAAGTTTCTCGTAATCCGTTAATTTTGCATTTTGTAAAAGTTCCATGAATGTTGTATTCTCGTGTTTTTAATGCACGTTTATAGAACACGGAAAAAAGAGAAAAGAACCTATTTTTCTTTTCTTTTTTATTCTATAAACATTTGGTAAATATTTCTTTTTCGTATTTTTCAAAGTAATTTGTTTTTTATTCGGTTTTTTTCTCTGTATTTTTCTATAAATATATATTATTACTTTTATGAATCGAAATATAATAATATTTATTATACATCGATACTTATAAATATTATATTTATCAATATTGATTTTTAATTTCGTTATTATTTTCAATGATCGCTATTTGTAAACGTCGATAATTGAATATAAAAAGTACCATCAATAATTATATTTTTAATATATTATTATCGCTTCTTATCGGTACACCTACTTTTCTTTTTGTTTTTTTTTTTTTTTTTTTTCGTTTTTCCATTATCGTTCGTGCGACGTCCGCTACGTTTTTAATGAATTTTTTTGACGATGAAAAAAAAAAATGTTCGGCAGGTGCTGACGTACCGATTTCCGGAAACGCAGTTCATAGCCGTGACGGCTTATCAGAACGAGGAAGTGACGAGTCTGAAAATCAAGTATAATCCATTCGCTAAAGCGTTCCTCGACGCAAAGGAAAGACCGAGCGATCAACAGTCCTATCCGCAATGTAAATAAAACATTTTTCTTCTGTTTCACACACTCGGTAAACCCAAAATTGGCCATATTGGCAAAGAGGAGACGGGGGTGAATTCAATAACCTCCCTTTAAAAAAAAATAAATAAAAATAAAATAAAATAAATTTTCGTCGAATATAAAATTTGAAAAAAAAAAAGAAAAAAAAACTTAAAGAGGAAAAATGAAAAAAGGTTAAAGAGGAAAACAATTACACGACATCGTGTGGAATTGACCAGAATTTTGTCAGATTTCTTGAATAATTTTGGCGTTTTATTCGCTATTGATTCTATTGAAAACAAATTTTTCAAATTTGGTTTCTTCAAATTTAGGAGTTAATTTTTGGTTTATAAAGAATATTGTGAAGTTTTATATTTAAAAAAAAAATGTGAAAAAATTCTCGAGTGCCTTTCAGAGATAGTACAATAACGTAAAAAAATCGCGGATCAAATCGGAGAGGTGAGGGCTTTTTTGTTTTCCAAAATTTACGAGATTTTGAACGTTTGACGATAAATGGTATAAAATCAGGGATTTTTGTATACTTCGACGCCTAAAATGACGATGAGGAGTAAGGGGATTTATAAAATGAGCCTTCCAGAATATATCCAAACGAACCCAAACAAACCCAAACAACCTCATAACTTATGGAAATAATGAAGGTTGTTTGGGTTTGTTTGGGTATATTCTGGAATGAGGTAGATCTCTACTTCTGCATAATTACCTAACCTTGTTGGAAGATTTTCTCGGGACAGAAATAAAATTATTTGATTCGTTCAACTTGTACTCGACGACAAATATTAAATTGCGTATTAATGTCATATATAATCGTAAATTATTATACAAAATTACATAACTTTTGCATTAGAAATTGTAGAATATCATTAAAAAATTGTAATGCAAATTTGATAAATTTCTAATAAATTTGATAAATTATTAATGCAAAAACTTCTAATAAATTTGGTAAATTGCTAATAAATTTAACAAATTGCTAATAAATTTGATACATTTCTAATAAATTTGATAAATTTCTAATGCAAAAATTTCTAATAAATTTGATAAATTTCTAATGCAACATTTTTTGATAAACTTGATAAATTTCTAATGCGAAAATTTCTAATAAATTTGCTAAATTTCTAATGCACAAATTTCTAATAAATTTGATAAATTTTTTATGCAAAAATTTCTAATAAATTTGCTAAATTTCTAATGCACAAATTTCTAATAAATTTGCTAAATTTCTAATGCACAAATTTCTAATAAATTTGATAAATTTTTTATGCAAAAACTTCTAATAAATTTGATAAATTTTTTATGCAAAAACTTCTAATAAATTTGATAAATTGCTAATAAATTTGATAAGTTTCTAATGCAAAAATTTCTGATGCAAAAATTTCCAATAAATTTGATAAATTTCTAATGCAAAAATTTCTAATGCAAATATCATAAAAATTAACCTTAAAAAATAAATAAATGTACTGCGGAATAGACATATACGTATATCCTTAATGACTGATTGAGAATTGAACAAACGCAGACACGAGCGCTTGGTTTCTTCCCCAACCGTCGATGAGCTATGAGTACAGTCCTTCGCCACCAACGATCGCGATTGCTCAAAGTTCCGTCCAGAATTCCCCCAACAACGTAGCTAATTCATCATGCACGATGTCCTCCGGGAGTCACAAAAATTCGTGCAGACCTTCGCCCTACACCGTCAGACACAAATACCTGCAAGACGGTGAGATTTTTTAAGCCGTTTCGATCGTATAAAATAAATGACAGAATTGTGGACAAAAAAAAGAGGAAGTTTGGTTTCCACTTCGCTAAAAGTGAAGATATTTATTTTGCATCAAAAAACGTTCGTAGACTTTTCCATAGAAATATTTTTTAAAAATTCGAATTCGAAAATTCTAATTTTCTAATTTATAATTAGAGACTTCTAATTCAAATGCAAATATTTGAAACAACTCAATAACAACTACATTCTCAATGAAATTTCGAAAATTTCATATTTCTGAATTATAATTATAATTCTCTAATTTAGAATTAGAGAATTGTAATTATTATTGATATCATTATTCGTATCTTCAATTTTTAAGTTCCATTTTCCAAATTCAAAATCTCCATTTTCTAACCCAAACAAAAATTATTGCTCGAGTAAAAATACAACTATCGCCGTTTCTGAGTTAATATGCAAATACGTTTATTTTATTTTATACTCCATTATTTTTCTTATTTCTTATTATTTTCTAATTAGAAACAATTAGTTCGATTCGTCAAATTGATATCGTCTCTTCTAAATTAACATTTGCAAATATACTTTCATTCTATACTCAATTATTTTTCTTATTAATTTCCTAATTGAAAACAATTTGTTCAATTTTTTGAAAAGAGATATATACATAATCATCATTATTAATTTTGTTTAAATAATTCAAACTCAAAAACAATTACATTCTCAATGTAATTTCGATGATATTTAAAATTAGCAACTTATCAGCAACACGTGAATTTCAGAATTTGATAAAAACTAGCCCCTCCCCTCCCGCGCACAAATTATATATAAACGGGAGATAAATTCCGATGTTTTTGTTCGTTTGAGTTGTTATTTGGTTATTAATTATTTATTGGTTAATAATTATTAATCCTTGGTTGGGGATGAGTACGTAAATATAAAAGCAAGATTTATTGTATTGTTATTAAAAAGTATTGGAAATAATGATAAGCAAAACTTGAATGGAGAGAGGACATATGTATATACGAAGAGCGGGATGTAAAAGATGTAACACGATACTATGGAGATAAACTACTAAACTATTAATTCTTGATGTTAATCAATTTTTTATATTAATTATTTCTTGGTATTATTTTTTGTATTATTAATTCTTGATATTAAACAATTTTTTGTATTAATTAATCCTTGGTATTAAACCATATCTTGTATTAATTAATTCTTGGTATTGATCAATTTTTTGTATTAATTAATTCTTGATATTAAACAATTTTTTGTATTAATTAATTCTTGGTATTAATCAATTTTTGTATTAATTAATTCTTGGTATTAAACAATTTTTTGTATTAATTAATTCTTGGTATTCATTGATTTTTTGTATTAATTAATTCTTGGTATTAATTAATTTGTTGTATTAATTATTTCTTGGTATTGATTAATTTTTTGTATTAATTACTCTTAGTATCGGTTAACGTTTTTGTATGAATAAATTTTCGGTGAATAATTTCAGAACACGTCGATCCGTACAGTCCAGTGCCTCTTTTACACTCGGCAGCTTACGTAACGGGAACAGGATGGTCGCCGCGAAGTCCGGAGCAGTTGACGAGTATGAATCCAGGATTGTCGCAAGAGTGGCCATCGTCGCCACTGCCGTCGCCAACGTCGCCGTCCGGTGCTGGAGCGGGTTCACCGTACGGTGTATTGGGACGGTTGGGTGGAACAACGACGAGTACGGCGACAACGACATCGTGCGCGCTTTACGTTCCATCGAGTCAAAGCGTTGCTAGTTGTAGTACCAGTCCTCACGAGCATCTGCACTGCGCCGATTCATCGGTTTGGCTTCATCCGAGTTCGGTTACCGATCCGATGCAACACCAACATCAGCAACATCAGCAATCCTATCTAAACCTGAACCTCCATCTTCATCATCAGATATCATCGTATCCGACCTCGTCTTCGAGTTCCGGACTTCATCAATCCGCTCTTCAACATTCATCAACGGAATTGGTCGAACAAGCCAATCTCTCATCCCCATCGTCGAGTCAACATCAAGAATACGCCCAGAGCTATCATCAATCAACCGGACATCAGGATCATCAAAGTCATCATCATCAGCATCATCATCATCAACAGCATCATCATCATCATCAAACTCATTTGATCCATCTTCATTCCCAAGCCGAAGCTCCTTCCCCCCAATCCGTCCACGAACATCAGTACGATCCCTCCAAGGATCATCGGGACATCGGCTATTCCGATCATCACAATCTCGACAACGATGTTCAAGTTGAAAATTCCGATCGTTCCTACGTCGCTAACATCGTTGATCATCGTCAGCAGGATCAAAACACCGATTCTCAAACAGGATGGACGCCTCTTACTCCACCACCCGCCACTCAAACAACCGCTATTTGACCAAGTACAAAGATAGGCTGCAAACCTCCATTCGTCCAAGAATCTCATTTATTGATTATTACCGATCTCCCATTTCTGTAAAAATGAATTACGTGAGAAGAGATTTAAAAAAAAAACGTAATTAGCTTCCGTAGCATGATGTAATATCACACGATTAAATATCATCGAAAAAAACATCACTCGGCAAAACATCATTGTTTGGGTTCGTTTGGGTTTCTTTGCGTGTGTTTGTGTCTATTTGTATGTTCGTTCGAGTTTGTTTATTTCTGGGCTTCCTGGGGATGTTTCATCGTCGTGATGTTTTGTCGTATAATATTTTCTCGTTTGATCAAGCGACATGGAAACTTATCGTCCTGTGTTGATATTTTTCGTAATTATACGCACGTGTAATTTATAATACTCTGTAAATACACAGTAAACAGTTCCTTCAATTTTCCTTGTTTTTTGTTTATTGTCATATTTTTTAAATAACTTAAAGTAGCCGTATATGATTTTTAATATTTTTGTAGCCTTATCGAAATGGTTCCAATTTTACCGAGATTATCAACGGAGTCAAGAAGCGAACAGCTGATACGAGATTAACACGGGTTTTAACCGAACCAATGATTTCCCATACAATCTCTCGTCCATGGAGTTTGGCAAACCCAACACCATTGGAAACCACATCCTGCCCTGGTACACACCATGTGCATACAACCACCTGGAAACATTCTTCATTATTCGTACTGTAAAAATGTGAAAGAACAGCTGGATGAGGTACGGGTATTTTTACCATCCCGTTCGGTGGGAGTTCTGCATTTCGGACATGGCTTGGTCGAAGTCTGTATTATTTTCTTGCTTGCCTCTTCCCACTTCGCCTGAAAACAAAAATAAATAAATTTAAAAAAATATTAACAAATCAAAAAATAAAAAATAAATAAATACAATAAAATTGATTAAATTTAAATAAATAAAAATAATACATTAAATTAAAATAAATAAATTTAATGAAATTAATTTAATAAAAATTCATTAAAATTGGCAAAATAAATTAATTAAATGAAATTAATTTAATAAAAATTCTTTAACATTGGCAACATAAATTAATTAAATGAAATTAATTTAATAAAAATTCATTAAAATTGGCAAAATAAATTAATTAAATGAAATTAATTTAATAAAAATTAATTAAAATTGGCAAAATACATTAATTTTAAAAAAATGTTTGATACGTGAATAAAATAAAATAAAAATAAACGAAAAAGGCGCCACTAATTAACATTTGACAAGGTAAGTCTATGTTTTTATCATCGACAAAGATGGATGGAAGAATAAAACGTGGAAATGTGGATTTATGAAAACGAATAAAAGTGCGGATATCTCACATCTTTCGCTTTGAGAGGATCAACGGGGTATCCTCCCGGTCCATTCAACGAGTTCGAAGTCGTCGGTTGCTGGGTATCGCATTCTCCTACGTGATAGCCACGTAAACATCTTCTGCAAAATACATACTGCGAAAAAAACGTAATTATAATCGTAAGTTGTAAAAATAATAATTCGGTTAATCTCAATTATTTTCCGAGTGAAGTAATTAATTGTGTAATTAATGAAACTACGATAAGGAATATTATAAGATAATCGTTAATATTAAACTATGATTAATTAAACTACGATAAGCAATATATGTATATAAGGTAATCATTTGTTTAATAATATTAATATTATTTTATTTTACATACACCACATCCACCGATGCACTGAATTCGGCGGCATAGTTCATCGTTGGTACCGTCCAATAGTGGTGGTATTATCCCCATTCCGCAGTCCGGTTGCGGGCACAACAAACCACCAGCTCGGAGAACGTGCTCTTCAGCTCCGAAACGTTGGTACTGCTCGTACTGAAAAAAATCGACGGTCCTTTCACTATCTCTCATAGCATAGATCGTACAGTACTTAGAGGGTGTACAAACTTCGTCACTATTCCGAGTCATTCGTACTCATTTTTTTCATTTTTCTAATCAATCTCCAATCAATTAGTAATCAATTTTTAAGCAATTACAATTTTTATCAATTACTAATCAATTTCAATGCTAATCAATTACTAATCCATTTCAATTGCAATCAATTTGTAATCAATTACGTTTTGCAGACGATACTCTTCCAACGCGACGTTTTAGGGAAAAAATAATGGTACAGGTGTTTCCGGTTAAGCACCAGGGGCTATCAGGCATTCAGACCCAAAGTGGACGAAAACGTCTTTGCCATCCAGTCCAAATACGAAAACTTAAGAAAATGCATATTCCTCCCGCGACTTTACCTGTCGCGGGTCCAAGACATGAAAATGATGAACTTCTGGTATATACGAATTCGGACATCCGGCCGGACAGGGCAAGGTGTAATATCCTTTGGCATTGTCGAACTCAAATTGACGTTCGCGCAATCGTACGCTGCAGTAATCCTTGAAGCAGTCCAAACAGGTAACGTGAGCCGCTTCGCACGGGAACACCAACACGGTATCTCTGTATCGGCAAAAAAGGGAAGAAAAGTTTGATCGTCGCGACGATGAGACTAAAAGGGGAAATCGACAGAAATGAGGTTAGAGGACACGAACCTGACGTCGGTACAAGCGAGACACGGTATTTTTCGTAGATTCGGTCTTATCAGATAAAGAGGTACGGCCTCGTCGGTCTCCCCAAGACTCGCGTGATTCGCGCATTTGAAGTAGAATCTAGCGTAGAGAACTTGATAGTCGCTCTCGTCGTTGGACGATCCAAAATCTGGTCGGCACGAATCATTCTCGCAATGAACAGTTATCCTACGCGGCTGAAGGACATCCTGCCAGGATTGAGGATCTCGGTCCACGGTGACCGCTCCGCTTTTGCAACTCGCGCATCTCACTCGCAGCTTTCCAGCCTCCACGGATTTGCACGGCGCGGAACAGTAGACGAAGAAGTGAGCGCGCTCGCCTTGCTGCTCTGTCGATAATATTCTCCAAAATAAAACAAGACAACCCGCGAGCAACCGTCGCTTACAATGTTTTTCAATAATTCTACAACCTTGCTTGGTTATCGCGCTATGATCGCTTAACTCCGGTAGAGACAAATCTGTTAACGTTTCGTTCATCGGACGACCGCCGCTTTCCATCGTTTCGGAACCCTCCGATATTGTTTCTTCTATAGCGTCGCTAGAATTTATTACTCTACTTCGCTTATGCATCGGCGCTCTCACAGCGTGGAGTATACTCTGCTGTCCCAAGTCGCACTCCTCCATTAGGAAAATTTGAATAATGAAATTTTTAGATGCTATTTTTTCTTGCAAGACAAAATGTAAAATGTTGTCCTCAGTAATATCTAGTTAGTGTAATCTGTATATCGTTTAAAAACTAAAACTAAATATCGTGCAAAAACTCAAACCGAATATCGATAAAAAAACTAAAACTGAATGCAGTGAAATCTCGTTTATACGTTTTAATCACTTTTGCGACAACTTTCTTTAGCCCCAACGGATGACCTTCATAAAGATGGTAATAAATTTTCAATTCTACATTCCCCGCTTATACGTTTTTTGAACTTATGCGTCATCAATTTTATTCCTCCGTGTGAATTCACGGTTTGTTTGTTTTTTTTTTCAGTTATAGGTTAATCACACGAGATATTCTCTCGCCCGGAGAATACGCGAGTGCTCCGAACTAGGGTTTAATGTTTTATTTACGGTCAATCGAGTTAGTCCACGCAAGGGCTTGAAAAATTCTATTGGTTCATTATTCAATTATTACCAATCAAATTGATAATTGAAAAAACACTAATTAATATACTGGACCATTGAACAACATTGGGAATTCTGATCGCCATCTAAAATGTTAGAAAGTTACAAATACATACTGTATTTCAGTTCAACGTTATTTTCACTTGTACGTCACGTTTGACGTACTCCTTGAAAAACGTATAACTAAAGTTTCACACAAAAACAAAATCTGAATATCGATAAAAAGCTAAAACTAATATCATTCAAAATGAGGCGTTTAACAGAAAGTGGAAAGTTACAATCGCAACCAGAATAGCAGTTGAGTTACTCCAACAAACAAACAAAAAAAGAACAAAACAGAAAATGGTAATTATTGTAAAAAAAAATGTCATGGATATCTTTTTTTCAAATTAAATCGGGTATGACTAATGCGATGTCTGGCTAGTAGATAACGGTAAATAAATAATAAAGCGAAACTAACGGAAATTATGGTCGAATTGTGGAGTTCCTTCCCAGCGAATATTATTTTTATGTCTTCCGGAGATATACCCATTTTCGGAGCCACGATTTCCTTCACGTTCTTTATGTCCCATTTTGGATCGAGATCGACGGACAGAGTGTTCCCAGTATTCGTTTTTACGTAGATACTTAACGAATTCGATATTTTTCGCTTGCCGAACCAAATCAATTGAAGCATCTTCAATAACGCATTTCTCACGAAATCAAACAGAAAACTCATTTGATTACGGCGTAGAAGTATATAAAGTCGACTATTCAAATTACTAGGAAGTGCGACGAGTGTACAGAATTGCGGATGAAAATAACTAAACTTCCAATGTTATTACTCGTATCGGACTGAATTGACAGTGAGGTTATGTAAATATAGAGGTTTTTCAAATGTATACATGTATGCAAAGCGTAAGAAAAACATTCAACTGTACTACCGATGGAAGATTTCCTTGGGCGCACTGTTGGAATCATTGGAGACAGAGGTCAGTGAATTCGCAACAAACCCCTGCCGATATGTCAGAACACTGTACACTTCCGCAGATTTTCGAAAGGTCGCTTCAGAATTTTATGAAATTTATAAAAATGGCTAGATCTGCAGGAACAGTTTGCGGAAACGTGAATTTAAAGCGAGCTAAAAAAACTGTAAAATTCGATATCTCGCACTTTCCAGCGGCTTCCCAGCCGCTTAAAAACAACGTGCATCGCCATCTAGCGATAAAGTATAGAGGCTCCAAACAAAATGTCGCAGTTTCTACCTTACCGATAATAAAATAATTGATGCACAAATATTTCTACTTACGGGGTTATACCGATGACCACTCGGCGCCTGTCAAACCTCGTTTGAGCGAAATCGCAAATCTTTATAAAACAAAATAGGAATCGATTTGTCCGTTGGTAATGTACGTTGTGATTGACTCGTTTATTGAACGATCAAGTTTGTGAAACTCGAAATAACGATCTTCAATTTTAACGCGGACCGCGTGTTGACACACGAGTCGCTTTAAATATCCATATAAGGAGCGTTAACGAAAACCTCGAATCGGGACTTAGACGCTGTAATTGAAAGCGGCCGCACCTTCGAAAAAAGAAATAATCGTTATTATCCGTCCAAAAAATTCGGCGATTCACCAAAATACAGTTATCGAGCTTATATTTACAAAAGTTGGCAAACATGGAGAAAGTTAAATAAATCTTTTAAATCCGATTATCTTTTAAAATCGAAATAATTTTCTTGTCACAGATACAAGAATCGCGCTTGAAGACATCAAGTAAAAAAAATGGAATCACTATTGCAACAAAAAGTTTTGGAAGTGGCAAACCAGGTGGAGAAGCAGATAGACGCTGAGCTGGAACAGCTGGAGCGACTGGATGTCGATGATTTTGAGAAACTGCGGGAGAAGCGACTCCGAGAGATGAAGCAAATTCAACAGCAGAAACAGAACTGGCTAGCTTTGGTACGCTTTGAAGATACACAGCCGTTATCCTACCTTTGTCCCATTTTAGTTAACGAATCGATATTGTAAATTTTCCGTATAGTGCGTACAGGCTAATCTCCATCAAAGTTGTTTCGTCAATTAGTTCGTTTGGGTTTAGGTTTATGCTTTGAGAATAAACCCAAACAAACCCAAACAACCAAAGTTGTCTCATTAATGAATTGGTTCCTCTTTACTTGAATTTAGGTTTATGCTCATTTAGGTATAAACACAATTCTAACCCTTCAAACGCTAAAAATTAGTCCGAGCCAGGGATCAGTAATTGCTTTTCCAAGCGATAATTACATAAAATAACTTTTATGCCTTAAAGGTTAAAGCTCTTGGAGACGCATAAACGTCCCCGTAACAGTTCAACATCAACAACAATGATTTCACAATTTTCGGATATTTTATGATTTCATCTAGAACTTTCTGTCCTAGATGTTTTTCGGTAATCGGACGTATCATCGCTGTGTTTGCCAAAATAATTATGTGTATTTCGTTGAATTCTTGTTTTTCGTTAGATTGCGTTAAAATCGAATTGCGTATCGAGTACAAAAACAATTATGTGTTATTTCCTTCTAGAAATGAATTTGACGAAACCTTGATGAGACCAAAATATTGATAAGTCTATAAAATCATTAAATAAAATAGTTTATTATTTGTTCCGAAAAACTTGACAAAAAACCCATAACAGTTTTGGCAAGTGCAACGATAAGTTGTCCCAGTCGTAATATGATAAAATTTCCAGACTGGAACGGCACGCGTCTCGTCCGGTGCGAAAAGGTTAAGATAGTTTCTTGCGGCTTTTTTTATTTTGTCCCTTCGTAATGTTAGTCATTGAATAGAAAAAGAAAAGAAAAATGACTTCAGAAATGTTACAGGGTCACGGAGAGCATTCGGAGCTAGCGGACGAAAAAGAATTCTTCGAGATATCAAAAAAATCGAAAAACATAGTTTGTCTCTTCTATAAGGACGACTCGCCCAGGTGTAAGATAGCGGACATGCATTTGAAGGTTTTGGCCAAGAAGCACGTGGAAGCGAGATTCTGCAAGCTGAACGTTGAAAGATGCCCGTTCCTTACCGGTAAAATACCAGTCCTCTGCTTCTTCCGAAAACTGTTCGTTCCGCTGACTTACCCGTTGATTTATTTACAGAACGTTTGCGAATTAAAATAATACCCACGATTGCACTGATATCGGACAGCAAAACGAAGGATTACATAGTGGGTTTTACGGATCTGGGGAATTGCGACGATTTCTCAACGGAAATGATGGAATGGCGAATCGCGCAATCGGGAGCTATTATGTACAACGGTGATCTCGCGCATCCCCCTGAGAAGGGTAAAAAAGGTTGGATGTCCCGAGTTCAAAAACCGAAAACCATAAAAGGTCGGGATTCCGATGGTTCTGATGAGGATTAACGACTGAATTCAACTCAAACTCCCTGCGATCGCTCCGTAATAAAATTATTCATTAATTGAGGTTAATTAATCAATTGATTAATCACGATTAATTAATTAATTCGATTGATTAATTGAATTAATCATGCGAAGGAAATTCAAAATTTTCGCGAATCAAACGTCCATTCCCATTGACGGTACAACGATAAGGGTTATTTCGATCCGTGGCGTAATAACCACATCCAACAATTTGAAAATGCGAAGAGTGTTAAACGATCAAGGAGTACAGGAAAACTCGGCTGTATGTTGCGCTGTCCATGCATTTTGTATTACTTTGTATTATCTTTTAACACAGAACAAATATAATGGCCGATCATTAATCCTCGCTGCTTAAAAGCACGATAGTCCGAATATGGTTCTCACTGAAACAAACAAAACAAACAAAGGGACAATCGTTTTTCATCTACGAATGAGTAGACCGAAAATGAAATGCAAAATTGGTAACAGGCTTAAATTTTAATGAAACAATGAGTGAATAGTTTCGAGTAAAAATAGTGGAATTTTTTTGTCATTCACAATATCGAGCATACTCTATCCGTCGCAGAGATGTTCGCGTTGGACAACGTTTTGTCTCGCTCGTCCCAAAGTGTGAGACCGTCGCAGGCACAAATCTTCTTTGTGTTTTGGAAAACACCGGAAGACCGGGCGATTATACCACAAGCTAATCTATATTGAAATAGAAAGATCGTATTATATCTCAAAACCAGCATAGTTTTATATAAATACATAAATTTAAGTGTCCCTTATTTTTCGAAGTATACATCCCAATTTCACTTATATTTAACGTTTAAGCAAGGCTTAGAATTTCAAACGAAATTTTCGAGTTACGAAAAAAAATATTTTTATTGAAGAACAAAATTTTTTAAATAAAACTTGATAATAATAACTTAGTAATGATATAATTTGATCAATAAACAGTATTTATCGAAATATATTATTATTTAAGTATAATTATTTTTAAAAAATTAAAGAAAAATATATAAATATTGAATAAAAATAAAAAATGTTATTTAACTTATTATTATCGATATTAATTAAAAAACATTATTTCTTTAAATAAATAAAATAGTATACAGAGATTAAAATAGCTGTTAGTTTCTCTTCTCTATTTGCGATAATTATTTACAAACGCTCGTTATTAGATCGTAATTCGGCCAAATTTTGATTTTCCTGAAGCCATAGGTTTTTTTTAAAAGCCGCGATGAATTACCGATTCCCGCTATTTCCGTCGATGTGTGACGTAACGGATTCGCCTCGTCCGAGGTCGTCGGGCTGTTCGGTGATGACCAACGATCGACCGATTATATCGGAAACTTTTATGTAGTCGTCCTTCAATTTGAAGGTCGCGCGGCCAGTCCCATCGGCTATTATGTTGCCAAGATCACCGAGATGCTGAAATGTTTTACGCTTTGAAGTGATATCGGGTCCAGATGTGTTGAAACGAGTGTTTGCTAAATACAGGGATTATCGAGACTTCAACGAGACTCCTTCGATTTATGAGATAAGTTACGACAAGAGTGATGTTCGATATATATTCTGTAATATTTACACGCCGAGACAGATCGTCATTCGGACCTCCGTGAGCAACCTTGTGCGGATTGTAATGTTCTCCGACGCTGGACAACAATGTTCAAACATATTCATGATACATCGGGTAGCGGATTTCTTGATACATTCGGAACGACGCAACTGGCTTCGCCTCGACGCAAATATGCAAACCTTTCGCAACCTTTGGAAATATCACCACACTCGTGCACGTGAAGACCGTGCGCCCCTGGACTCAAACCGTCCACTGTCCCATCAATTATGCACCCATTGATCGCCTGGACGAATCGGATTACCCCTCGCACTTTGTCACCTATGCTGTAGCCGGAATTCCCACCCAACATAGATACAGCGCTGATTGTATCGTCTGCAATGATTATTCATTGATCAGCGTTCGTCGATGCTTTAACAGCTGTTACGGAATTGCGTTTTGCAAATAAATGTAGAGAAATTGAATGTTAGACGGTGGAATTATCACGGATACCACCAATCGGAAACAACAGTATTTCAAAGTTTTCAAATTCCAAATAAATCTGATCTAAACTCTTATAATACAAAAAAATAGTTTTCGGTCATTTATACATTCAGTAAATTCAGTCAATTTATAATTTCGGTAATTTATCAATTCAATGCAATTCGGAAAGAGAATAAGCAGTATTTCTGAACTTCGATTACGTCACTGTAATTTACCAAATAAAAGTAGACTTCTCCAAACAGTTATCGTAATTTCCAATAAAACCGATTATATAATTAATTCCAATAAAACCGAATAATTCATATCAGGAAACAAATCAACTTGTTCATCTTTTCTACAGCTTTCGAACTAAGATAACTTTACCAATGCTCGGATGGTTAAGAGTCTTTGAAATTGAAGAATTTATTATTCATTTAAAGATCGCTTTTAAAGACAGTTATCGGAACTACCGTCAAGCTCGTAAATTCTAGTTTTCAGAACGTGTACATGAAACGCCGGACAGTTGAATCGTTTTTGACGATATATATATTGAAATATTGAATAATAGCAAATTTTACCAGTTTTAGGACAGCGATTATTGTTTTGTCCCGGTGTTGGGACACTTGCGTGTCGAAATGTTTAGACATGTTAATATTGTTATTTATTCATTATTATTATTATTATTATTATTATTATTATTATTATTGATTGATTTAGTTACTTTTCATGCATGTTGCTAATATAGAGAAACGTTTCAACTAATGTCCGAAAGGCCGGGCTCGAACGAGAATTAGTTAAATTAATCATATTTTCATGAAACCAAAAAATCTTCTTCAGACTTTGTAACTCAATTTCTACACAACCGATTGTACGCAACCAGTGAAAAGTGAAAGAAAGGTTAAAGTGTTGTTAGTCCGTGAAAAGATAGCGAATATATGATAGGAATACAAATAAAGGGTTTTAGCGATAGTTTAGGCAATAGTGGTAGAAATTATTGGAGTTAAAATACCTCCGTATCCCTTTAGTACCGCTCGTCTTCCCGTTCCTTCAATTTTTGCCTGAATTACGGAATAAGGAAGAACGGTATCAACAACGACAGTTCCTTTGTCCAGCGATACGTCAATATTGTTGATTCCATTCAAGCCTGATAGAGAACTGTGAACGGCATCTACGCAATTTTGGCAAGTCATCTCTACCGCAAACTCTATCTGTTGATTAAGAATCCGTTAGAAAAATATAAATCACGGGAATATCGATTTTAAGAGTATGTATCTATAACCTTACTTTTGTTATACTCATTTTGTGCGAAACTGACAAATTTGGCCGATAATTTGAGAATGACACAGCGGATACTTTTATCGGTATTATCGTTATCAATACGTCGAACTTTTTTTTTAATCATTAGGTTATAATTATATATTGGTTTTTATAGTTCATTTAGTTCGTGATCAATAATTCACTTAAACACCTGAAATTTGTTCGTAACATTAACTTTCGTAGATGCAAATCATGAATTGCGTATATTGTATTTTTTCCGATTTTTTACCGGCTACGATCGATGCGTTTTACGCATCTGTCACATCAGCGCCGCGCGGTATTTTATTGAGACTCGTATTGCAAACCTGTGACATGGATTACCCGCGCTTTTATCGAATTCCACTCTCGCCGATGTTGAACGCAAGATTTTCGAAGATAATCGTATTATTATGGGGGTCGATGAGACCTGCGTTAATGAACTATTTTCATTAATATTATTGTTTTTTTTTATATGTAACGAGTATTCAATAACGCTAGGAAGTCAGATGTGTACATGTTATGTGTAGAAGAACAGTTCTTATGGGCGACTTGAAGACAAGTATTCTGCCGACCCAAATTGTGCCACCTGGCGGCGTTATGAGCGACCAGCTGTTATGGAGAACCGGCGCAAAGTTAGCCACCCGCTTCAAGTAATCGGCTTTTTAAAAATTATATTATCAGCTTTATTATTACCAGATAGCCTAGCGTACGAATTCCCTAGCGCACTACACGGCGTACCGTACGGTACCAGTATTGTACTGGTACGGTATACTTGTGTATGTGCGACGTAGCTGTACCAGTACGTCGTCGCTCGGGTACGAATTTCTCGAATCGTACGCTGTACCGGTACCGTACTAGTACGCCGCAGTGCTGTACGGATACCGTAGTGTACTGTAAATTGAAGGATGAAAAAAATCGCTTTTACGCTTGAATATGTAATTTTCAGAGCATGTATAGTTGGAAATAAGTATTTTATTTATACATATAAGTGTATATACCAGGTGTACCCGGTATGAAATGTGCATTTTTTGTGTAACTGAAACATGGTGATTTTGAATGGGAAAGTCAACAAATTTTACACAAAGTATTGATCATTGCTTCCTACAAATTTTGACCACTTTTCTGGCAATTTGTGGACACCACGCTAATAGAAATGTTCGTCTTTTAAATCAAACCAATCAGACACTCAATTTTCGACTTGTTCGTAGGGATTACAGTGCTGCTCAGCCAATGCGTGTCCCATCGATGAAAACAAATGGCAGTCGCAAGGGGTCAAGTCTGGTGAATACGGCGGGTGGGGTAGCAGCTCCCAGCCAAGTTTTTGTTTTGATTGTATGCTGAACCGGTTTTGCTTTGTGCGCAGGTTCATTGTTGCGAAACAAAACTACTTTTCCGTGTCTTCTAGCCCATGCTGGTCATTTATTGTTTGTTGTGCAACATTTAACATTGCTTCCATTTGCTTTTGACTCAAAGTATCATTTTCATGCAATATTGCTGGTAATTCGGTGTCTTCAAACTTTTGTGGTGATCTTCCACGCTCTTCATTTCTCATATCAAAATTATTATTTCTAAACCGTTGAAGCCATCATTTGCATGTTGCTTTTGATAGAGCATGATCACCGTATGCCTCGACAAGCATTCGCTGCGACTCTGCAGCACTTTTAATTAAATAGAAACAAAAATTTAATGCTTTCCACAAATCATCTTTTTTCTGGTACAAAATTCGAAATTGTTAGCATGATGAAAATCATGATGTGCTTATTCAATGTCTTGATATATATTAAATATGTTTAACAGATGTTTTACCAACTTAACAAAAAAAATTAAGGCTCGTTCACTACAAATGTTCCCTATTGACACATTTATATCTCAACGTTCACTTCATAACGATACACCTTACATATATAATATATATATATATATATATATATATATGTAAGGTGTATCGTTATGAAGTGAACGTTAAGATATAAATGTGTCAATAGGGAACATTTGTAGTGAACGAGCCTTAATTTTATATATATATATATATATATATATATATATATATATATATATATATATATACACAAAA
>JAPYZI010003263.1:0-18579 GCA_030523105.1 Ophioninae sp. A BG-2022a | reverse complement strand
AAAAAAAAAAAAAAAAAAAAAAAACACACACACACAGCCAACTCGCAACAAATAGATTTTTTACAAACGTAGGATGCAACTAATAAACTATTGTAATTATTAGTTTTAATATTTAATGTTATCTCTATTCGTAACAGTGATAACGAGTAGGAATGATTAACGAAGTTGATTGGATTTACCACTGGTACCTTTTTGTTATTATTCGGCTTCGGCTTGTCCTTTGGTTTGCCGTACAGAACGAGAAGGGCGGCGATAAAGTCGTCCCCCGGATCATTCGAGAATCTCTCGCCGCTTCTTCGGCCAATTCCCAATTTGTCCGTTGAATAACCTTCGTAGATATATCCGCTTCTGACTTTACACTCCTTCCGATTTCCTACTAATCGACGTTTGCGAATACCAGAAGTCGTCCTATCCGAGGAGTCAAGTCTTTCCGCCACGCCATCAAGGCCTCCAATCTCGTCCTCGATTATTTGTAAATTTTGGTTTTCCGCTTTATTTTCTTCCTCGAAATGGTATATTGGGTTTTTCTCATCAAGCCTCACATTTTCGAAATCCATTGGTGTATCATCTTCCAGAATTCTTTCGGTGGATTGTACATTCGTTTCCGGATCGTCTGCGAATTCACCGATTGGACTATAGTCGAGTGTTTCGCCGAGAGCGAAAGCATCTATGAACGGAAGTAAGAGAAGCCACGTTATCGTGTGCATCTTCGATTTGTATATTTATCTATATATATGTAGTTCTTGTTTCTGTTTGCGCGCTCGGCGACAGCAGGAAACAAACTCGAGCTACTTCGAACGACTTTGCACCTTTATATATATATGTATATATATATAGCTTTATACCGATGTTCACGGTACGTTCTGATTGCGAGGCAAGAAATATTCCGAGCCCCTCTGAAACATCAGTCTCGGTGGAATTTTTTTCAAATGGACAAATCGACATCCGTCTCTTGTGCGATGTGATAAAAAAAATGTTTACGACAACGAAAAAAAATAGTGCGCAGATAAATAATCGATTGTTCAATAAATCGTTCTAATGTTGGGAAATAACCTTTGCAATGCTATTAAATTGTGTTCAATATTATATAACAATCAACTTTTTTTTCTTCTTTTCATTAGTTTTTCATTTTTTAACATTTTTTAAAAAATAATCGTCATCGTCATCATCGACATTAACCATTAATCAATAATCATTAATCAATGATCATTATCATTATCATCATTATTACATAATATCGAAAAAATAACTTTATAAATAAATATTACGTCGTAACATTGCAATGATTAATTTATTTACTGCGATTATTATATAAAGTGCAATTAGATATAATAATAATTAATATTATTATTGTATTAAATATTACTGTCCGACAATTTAATACAAGTCATAACTTTCTTAACTTTGTCGAAATATATTTCATCGTCAGTAGAGAATTACGTAAAAATTTTCATCAGATAGACCGGACGAATTGAGAAAATTTCTATCGATCGCTTTCGGCTTCGTAGCGATCTTTGTCGTCGTTGATTCGATCGGCGCAATCGCGCGACGATTTCTGCCTCTTATGAACGGTAAACAGGTGGTCAATGTTTTTCAAACAATTTGCTCGATTAAGAACCCCCTTCCTATTTCCCGCAACGTTTCGATCGATTAAGACGAGAAAATTGGCGAAAACGTGCAAGCTCTTTCCCTCCGATCACTCCATCAAACGCGAGAACGAAAATCTCTGCAACTTTTTGTTTGTTTTTCTTTTTCGACGATTGTACGATAAATCGTAGTTTTGTTTTTTGTGGCGAAATCTCGAAAGATGCTGCACTTCGTTGTTCTCGATATTCTAACTCTGATGACTCACGGTATCTCGTTGCACAGTGCGCATGCGGTTTTTCGAAACGATTCCAATGCGCGTCAGGGATCTTGCCGGATTCGAACGGTTCGACACGCTGGTGAGGACGAAATAAATGATTTATAATGATTTATCGATGGTTCGGTAAGTAGAATTGGCTGGGGTAGGTGTGCGCGAATTAAACATTTCCACAACTGTTAAAAAAAAGAGTGCGCCTGCGTAGAATCCAGACGATATAATAAAAATGGAGTTCAAACTTTTCATGACTTCCGTACGTGAGACTATTTTATAAATGTTGATGTTGATCATCATTCCAAGTTACAATCACTGGATAACCGATTATTGTTATTCAATGTATCAGATTTCCATTTAACATGGCGCGTACTCTTACCCCCATGATGGGGTAACTGTTTGGGTTAAGTACGCACTCCTGCCTCATGCAACTCTAAACGTGAATGAAATGATGGATTTCCGGTTTTGTTTGCAGAGGACGAGCGATGGTCCGGTGACTCGATGACTGAGTCCTTCGTCCTGAACGACGTCGAATACAAGCTCTGCCGTTACCAAGTCACGTGGGACGAAGCCCAGGTTTTTTGTTCCACCCACAAATCCCATCTCGCGACCCTCGATAGCGAGGAAAAAGTTTCGTCGGTTGTTGAAGCTTTAGCAGCATCCGGTTCCGGTAAGTCGCTCAATGATTCCCTGAAAAAAACAGTATTCATCAACATAGTTGTTTTATTCAAAAACAAAAAAATGTCAGAGTTGATATTTCGAAGTTTGTTGTCGGAGCTGCACGAAACAGTGGAAAATCGTGATCCGATTTAACGGCTCTTAGATTCGAGCTATTAGCGATCGAGATTAAAGTTCGTTGGGCGTTGAAAGCATACGGTTTCATCTAACGATTGGAGACTGTTTTATGCTTCTATCGATCGTTAAACGACGAGTCTCGTCACTGCAGATATTATTCCGAAAGATTCTTTCGAGTCTCAATCTCGACGCCAGTTTCAGAAGGCTATTGGATCGGTGGTAAAAAATATTACAACGGCATTTGGATGTGGGACTCGAATTCTAAAGGGCTAGACCCAGGGATCACCATTCTTGATAGTGTTCCGATAACCTATCCCGACAGGGACAGTAATGAATCGCGCTGCTTGACTATCGACAGAACTGGACACGTCGTTCCCATTTTCGTTCCTGCGGCGTGCGAACAACGAAGAGGTTTCGTATGCCAGAGAGGTTGCCCGTTCAATTATATCCACTTGTCGCAATTATTGGTGACGAAATAGCTGACATCTGAAAAAGTGAAAGCGGTTCTTACTTTTTGCCACCGTTGGGAAAAAGAACTTTCTGCGGAATGTTTTTTAAAAAATACTTCTCTTTATTTTCAAAAACGGAAATAAAAAAAGATCTACAAGCAGAGATGTGGGAATGAAGTGTTAAATTTGCTAAATGTAGAGTGATGTTCAAGATTACTAAAATTAATTACTTCCATTGAAGATCCAACATTTCCTTCGCCTAGAAACAGAATTTTCTTTTATTTACGAATTTGTTTAATTTGTAAATATTTTATTCATAATATCTTACTTGATAACGAGATCAGCGAATCTGGAACGATGCAATTTCATTCATTCAGATAGCGATCGAACGTACGACAATAAAATAAGGATGATCGCCGCGTCGCACATTGGGGAGGAAGAATTTCGTTTGTATTCCGGCAGAACTACGTGGGCCGAAGCTGTGGTTCAGTGCAGAGAAGAAGGTCTGCAAATAGCGGAAGTAAAGACCATCGAAGAGGCACGAATACTTGCGGCCTCCATGCTTCGAAACAGACCCGGTGCGAATGTCAAACATTGTTACAATTTTAAACGAACTAATTACCGAAATCTCAAAACGAAAAATAAAACAAAAAAAAACAGTAGGTATCGAGAATGCCTGGATCGGAGGATACAAGAGGACGAACGAGCCCGGTACGTGGCGCTGGCTTGCCTCGGGAAAGAAGATAAAAGACAACGAGATGTGGCAGAGAAACTTCAGCAAGTCGATGGGCAGTTGTTTACTGCTGGACAGACACCTGTGCGAAATACCAGTTTACGTTGAAGCCAATTGTGACCGGGAACGCGACGTTCTCTGCCAAAAACGTAACATTACCGTCTTGCAAATATCACGTGAAACCTGACACTTCCTATCACCTAATGAAAGCAAAAATGCTACGCGGAATAACCGCTTTTTTTAGTTTCCTAATCTGCCGCCCGTACCGGATATATCAGCTTTATTCGTAATACGTAAACGCGCCGTTCGCAAGAGTTACATAATCAGAACAACGGACCTGCGCAATGAGAATGGGGCGGGTGCGCTACGAGCGGTAGTTCGGGGAACTAAAAAACGCGTTCGAAAAACCGTATCAATGTCAAACCGTTCTAGGCTTTTGGGTAAAAATCAAAACTCCGACGTTGAGAAAAAAAACATCCTTACGAAAATGGCACGTGAATCATCCCTTACGGAAAATAGGATTTTTTCGTCGTGTTTTTCGGATAATGGACTTTTGTGATCATAGTAGCTTTCGAATTTACCCTCTACTGGTTTCCAGACAATATATGTATCCTCGCACGCTTTCGTCAAAAAGATTGCATTTAATTGGGTTCTTTTGTATCCCTAATAGACCTAATTAATTATTCGACCTCTTTTCAGCTCCTAAGAAACATGTCAGCAAAAAGCCAGTCGCTGTATTCGTTGATGGATGTCCCTATTGGATAGGCTTTCATCCTTTGGATTGGTCCGGAGCTAGATCATCTTGCGAATCCATTAATGGTTCTTTGGTCGTCCTTGACTCTCCACAAACAATATCCCGCATGATGAGCCTCATGTTGGACAGCAGAGCAGGTGAGCGAACCCAGTTTGGGTTTATAGGTTTTCGCAAAGTTATCGAATGATAAAAGAGCGACCGGATCCCTTCAACATATTTGTCAGAATTACGACACGTTTGGACCAACGGCCATCGAGCGGAGCATGGAAAATGGGAGTGGGAAGTGAACGGTGAAGCCGTACCTGCCTTCGGCGGAAGCTTCGTACCCTGGTGCGCAGAGGATGATCTTTACATCGACGAATTCAATTGTTTGAATCTCGACAGAGAAAATCTGAAAACTCCACTGGTTTACGGTCTCTCATGCAATCAGAAACAACCTTACGTTTGCCAACCTTGTGAGTCATCGTTATTCATTATTGGCGTAAAATAAATTAAACATGAACTGGAAAATAAACTTAGAAGTAAACTAGAGACTAACAACCATCCTGATTTAATAAAATGAAATAAGGGAAACCAAGAAACAAAGCTTTTACTAATAATGGAAATATGTTAGTTAATTAATAACCCAAAAAAAGAATATTTCAAAAGAAAAATGAAAGGAAGAAAAATGAAAAGAAAATAAATAAATGTTGATTTTTTCTGACACTTCGTACAGATTCCGGGGTTTGTGTCGACCAGGCGATTTCGGAGAAGACATTTCGTGTCGGGAGCACCGAATCCTCCAGTAGATTCGAGACCGTTCCAACGTTTCATAAAAACGTGTACACCCGACTGGGCATGACCGTTACTATGTCAACGATGATCGACGATTATGGAAATCATTTAACGAAGCCTCCGCGTTATTTCATGGACGAGTCAGGCTCCAAAACGACATTGAAAACTCGCAATTCCTTGACTCGTACGACAGCGTCGAGTTTCGCGCTTCCCACGTTGCCACGATTCGGTATCGGAGTCGCGAGTGCCATGGAAACGACGACGGGATTTTTCACGACACGCGAAATAGCGAGAAACAAAAAGCTCCATCAACTCTTCGCGACCAGCGAGTCTGTCAAATCATCAGCTTCGCTTGCTACGAAGAATACAATGGTCACGAAAAAGAAAGAGGATTATTCGACTATTGATCCGAATTCCAGCCGACTTACCGGATCGACCCCGAAATCGAAACGAACATCGAAAATGGTCGAGCCCAGAGTGGTCACAAAGACCACGACGGTGACGACTTCGATGTCCTTGACGCCCGAGCGTCGAAGAACTCGAAAGTATACGCAAACATCAGGAACTATCACGCAATCCACAAAAATGCTCCCAAAGTTTACCAAAACGTCCAACGATAAACACGAGGAAAGTTATTCACCGATCAATCCCAGTCCTCGGCGTATCGGAAGTTTAAGGAGAATTACAACGCCATTGGTGAAATTACAGAAAAAAATACGGACCTCCACTACCGAAGCGACCACTCCATATGATGCTATAGACGAGGATTATTACGAGAATTACGAAACGAATCGAACTCCGGAAAGCGATGAAGAGACGGTTGCCGAAGACGAGTATACGGAAGAATACGAGACCCCAAAAAGTGGAGAATTCGGAGAAAGGAAGAAATCGGGCCGGAAGAATACTGAAAAAAAAGGCGTTGGGAAATCGCCGGTCTCGTCGATCGCTCAAGCACTCGCGAAAAACATGCAATTTGCTCTAATGGATATACTGACTAAGGGAATTGCCGATAAGAAAAATAAAAACGAAGAAAAAGCTATATCTTCGAGGAGGCCGTTATCGGACGATGTTTTGGAACCGACGGAGAGAACGACTACAGAAGGACGATTGAGAGTAAAGAATAAAACGAAAAATTGGTCCCTTCATCCGTATTACGAGTTCGAAGGCCCGATGACTGTTGGACTCTCCGAAGATCCAACCGATGAAAACAGCGACAAAGAAATTAACCAAGCCGCGAGGGGCCACGTCTTTAATTTCGTTGATAAGACGAGTGTAGTTTCGAGCTCGAGGAACAAACCGGAAGTCCCGAAACGTCGAGAGTATCGCAGAAACAGCATTCAACAATCTTTCAATGAAGGAAGCAACGCACCCGTTATTTCTTCCGTGCATCACGGAACACTCAATGATCCGAGCCTGATGCAAATGAGACGTTACTTGAAAAATAACTTTCACCCACAACGAGAGCCCGTTAACATCTTCACAGAAATGGAAAAAAAACGTTACAATGAATTCAGAGAAAAGTCAAGACAGCCTGATGAAAGATACAGATTTGAAAAACACGTCTATCCGAATCAACACAAAACTATGGAAAAAGCGTATCCCCATGAAAGTTCCTATGTCGCGAATTCACCTTTTTCCAATCAGCGGTTGAACACCGACGCGAAATCGTGGCAAGAAGTCTTCAAGATATCCTGGCCGGAAGACAATTCGACGAGATCGAAAATCACGTTGGACGATGCAGACAAGAACTTTTATACATCCGTCAGGACATCACGATCGTCCAAGGAAGATACAGAATTACCAGGTTTCAAAATACCGAAGTTAATCAAGGAAATCAAGATGGATCTTGATCAGAGAGCATTGAGAGATTATCTCGTTTCATTGGCCAAGAAAGTCTCGAAATCGAGCGATCTTCCTTCACCGGAAGATTGGAAGGACCCTTGGAAACTCATTCTCGGACAAGTAACGAATATCCTCGATCGTATGAACTTCAACGTCAACGGTGAACTCTTCAAAGTACAAATCATTCGTGACGACGACGCCAGAGATTTGGAAAATAATTCTAACCTCGTTCCAATGAGAATAAACGAAACGAAAAATAATTTAACGTATGGTCTTCAAGTTCTTGAACATTCGGTTGATTCGGCGTCTTCTAAGGAGATTGAAGGATCTTCGGAAAGTTCTGAGTTTTATTCCGACGAAAACTCGATGAGAAGTTTCCAAGAGGCGAATAGCTCGAAAAGACTTTCTCAAAAGAGCTCCAACGAAACGGACAAATTAATCAACAACGCAACGCGCCGAGCCGGTGATCCCTCGACGTACGACGTTAAAGCTTTGAAGCCAATACAAAAAAACTACCTCCAAGCTCATCCAACCCGGATATCTTCGATCAACGGAAACGTGGCTCGCTCAGGTAACAAATTCGCTTGGTACGGGGCGAAACTTCCAAATTCCAACAATTCTCGTATTCTCGTCGCTCCGGCATTCGTTCAACCGGTTGGGTTATCACAAATTTACAGCTTTCAGCCAATAATACCTCAACTGCATCACAGACTGGCGTTCAATCAAGCTTTCGCGAAACCTCGTGTCGATCAGAGGATTGATAACGCGTCTGCCAAGTCGTCGGGCTTCGAGAGTGAATATCTTCCTCGGGGGACTCTGTCAAGAATCGTCGGTGTCAAATATCCGAAACGACGTTTTCCGGATAAAATTGTAGCGAAATCGAACTATCTGCCGTTGGGCAATTCGAGTCAAGAAAATATTCACTTCCGGCAGCGTGAGACGTTCAACGGAAGTTTGGGGATTCCGGAAACGTTGAAAAACAAAAGCGGCGAGGAGGGAAATAATTGCGAAAGGAAGATCGAAAAACGTGACGTCACCCGGTACAAAAAAGTCGACGAGATTCAGCTTCGAAATCGAAGCTTCGGGAGCGATCCGAGTTCCAAAAAGAATTCTGCTGTTGATCCACAAAAATTCAACGTTCAACGTCAAAACGGGATCGAAAGCTATTTGGACAATCTGGTGGAGGAACCATCGATCGTCAGTCTTCGAATGATAATGAACTCTCGTGAGAAAGAGACGCCGATAAAATCATACAAATCCTTCGACTCTTCCGAGCTCCCTGACGACCGGCGAACCATCAAGCTTCGCTTAAACTTTTCCGGCAACAAAAAAATCGCGAACTATTTCCGTTTCCTGGAAAACGATTCTCGAATTCATTCTGACAGGGCGAGAAACATTTCTTCGCGCGTCAGCGAGAAGAATCGTCGAAGATCGATGATGCGAAAATTGCAAAAAGTAATTGCCATGAAGAACGATCCACTGCCGTGGATGACTAAGAGCAGCAAGCGCGATGGAAATTTTCGCGCTTTAAGGTTAAGCGATAGTGATGAAGCAGGGATGGATGAAAGAAGACAGGTTACTTCGTTGCTTGCCAATCTGAGGGAAAACAACGACCGACTAACTCTCTATTTTGATCTGAAGTTGAAATGCGTCGCGAGGACGTCGATCAATGAGAGTCGTAAATCGAAAACGTAAAATTGGTAATATTCGGTTATAACGATTGTTCGATTTTCAAATTCGAAATATTCTCCGATTTTTCAAAGTTTATTACTTCCGCGCAGTACAGTTTGATTACATCGTCGAATGGATAAACGCATGGTAACTGGGGCGATTTCCTCATTGAACGGCGGGAGTGGTCGCATAAACGAGGGACTCCAAAAACTCGTGCCATTTGATTTGCCAGATAGAGAGGGCCCGGTACTTCTCGGTGTCATTCATGCTGCTATAATTGAGTGAATTGATGGCTAATTGTTTCAAGGAACGAAGATCAGCATGGGCAGGCATGATCCCAACGAAAGCGGCGTAAAAGTCATAACTGAGGGCTCGGGATCCCCACAAGCCAGGATCATCATTGGATACGACAACGGGGACGTTTTCGACGAACAGGTGACTCGCCGGGTGATTCCTCATGTCTCTGACGAGTGCTAAAACTTGATTCGATATAGGGCACACTTCAATCGCTATCTTCTTCCGTTTCACCATTTCGAGGATCATCGGATGTTTCGAAAGGGCGTATCTGTAAAAGACATTCGAAAATTAAGTGCCGAATTCACGAACGGAAGTCACCTCAGTTGAGACGCTCTTACCCGTGGCCGATTCTCTTAGAATTCAAAAGAACCGCGTCCAGTAAATTCTCATCAACGCTGATGCCGTTCCAATTGGTCTCGCCGGCATGAAAAAAGTATTTCATATCGGGATCAACAGCTCGAAGTTTTTCCACCGAGTCGACGAGAGGCGGTGCCGTGTCTTCCTGTCCAACGAGATCAAAACCGGCAAAGAAATCTGGCAACTCTCGTTTCAGTTGAGCAGCGGTAGCGAGATATTTGTCGATCGCTGTTGGATCGCCGGTTTTCATCGGGGCGTAAATGAGTTTAGCGCCGACGAAAGTTGGATTGTTACGGACGAAGCGATCGGTGACGTTCTTGTAAATGGTCGCAACTGCGAGTGGATCGTAAACGGTGCCGTTCAGATCGTAGAGTGGTGGAAGAGTGGATCTGAGTTCTAAATACATGACGTTATCGTCGTGTAACTCTTGAAGACCCTGATAGTAATGATCCTCGTATACAGGTTTGTACGTCAAGAATGGCGTGATGAACATGAAGATAGAAACGAACTTCTTCCAAGCCGCGTTTCCGTCCGGGTAATCCGTTGATCCTTTTGGATCCGCCATCGACATTGCACCGCGGATTTTCTCGTCGATGCGGTTACGGGTTTCCGGATCACGACGCAATTCACTGAGAAGCTGCCAGTTGCAATCCCTGGAGGGCCTGGCGAAGAAGCGCATCGAGAGTTTGCCGTCCGATGTTTCACACACGTACAGTCCGTCGCGATGCGTTATATTATTGAATACATAGTCCTCGGAGACGATCGCTGTGTCGTGAGAGTGCAGAACCGCTCCTTTCGGCATTTTACGGATAATACGGTAAACTTCGGAATTTTCTATATCATTCTTCGCCACGAGAAAGTTACTAGCTGGGGCAAACTTCGATGGGTCGAGAAAACCTGAAAAATGGAAACGGTCAACGCGGGCGGACTGATAGAAACAATGAATTTTCGTGATATATTATTGACGAAAGACCTCTTTCAATTTCTGATCTCTTCTCCGCCATCAGGACGTCGTTGGGTATCCGCTCGCCAGTCTTGAAAGGTAATCGACCGCCAAGAACCAGGGAATCTTCCGCTTGGAGAAGCAACCTTCTCTCCTGCCAGTATGGCAAACTCGATGCCGCACAGATCAAATTCGCGAGGAAAAAAAATTCCACGGGCACCCACATATTTTTCATTTTGGACCGGCGATCGACAACGAAAGAGAAAAAAACGATTGAAGATTCGTATTGGGAAAAGATAGAGATTCGACGGGGTATGTGGTCGTCGCCGTGAGCGTTGAGTCATTCACCGACGTCTCCGTTCGCAGGCTCGACCAACACTGAGCGTCTGAGAAATCCTGCCGGTCCCACTTCGGTCAATTGGAACACTTCCACTTGCGAGTTAGGCCACTGGCGCGAATACGAATATCTTCGCGTGTAATCGACCTTTCCAGAGCTCAGCGATCGCTGATCAACCAATTTGGCTTGATCGATTAGTGCGTATTTCATTGTTGGAAAATATGCGCGGTTAATATTTTCGAAGGCGAAAACGCGTTTCGAACTTTCATTAGAAACGTAACGGATATCGCATTTTTAAAAATTGTTATTCAGATTTATCAATTTTATCAATTATATTTAACTTTACAATCGAAAAGATAAAAGATTTAATTTTTATAAATCATTCGATCCAATTGGAGATTTTTCAATAATTTCGTAATAATTATTATTTGGAACTGAAAACCTGAATTTCGAATTATTGTACAAAAAAAACATTTGTACAATAATCACACCGAATGATGTTATGGAAAAATTTCCTTGCAAGTATTTTTGTTCCATTCCACCTGCGCTTCAGTATCGGGCGAATCTCATCGGTTCGACAAAATTATTAGCACGACGGAATTAGCACGTTTCGAAGATTCTATCGCAAGAACAACGATTTACGGATACATTCCTTATTTCCCGGAAATATCGTAAGACCCACCGAGGAAAATGATGATTCTTGAAATATTCGCGAATCATCATCAAAATTATTAAAAAAAAAAACAGCTGAATGATATCTATTTCGATACATTTATTCAGGAGGTAATGCTAAAATTTAGTCATTGCATAAATTCGTCAATTGTATCACGGATCAACCGACGAACGCACACTCGCGCGGATAAAGAGAAGAGTCGGAGGGAAAATAAATTGAGTTCTCTTCGTTATCACGGGATATTAAATTAATGCGCTTTAAAGCGTTTCCAACAACCGTTAATCGATTCGTCGAAAATTTTCGTTTCGCAAAAATGTTTGGTTTTTTTTTCTTCGATCGATTAAATTTCGATATAATTTCTCGCTTATAATTTCTTGAAACGGTATTACACACTCGTGACAAAATTATTTCTCTCGAACGTTGTTCCATGTGCGTATAGTACTCTTAGCGTTAATTTAAAAAAAAATGAAGCGCTGCGCATCGTTCGATGATTTTTCAACGCGAATCGCCGCTACCCGTTCGATTAGAATTAATCAGCAATATTAAAAAAGCTGCACGTGCTGTTTATTCACTCCGTGTGTATATGTGTGCAACGATACGAAGATTCATGACATCGTAGGCTCTTCAGAGACGGGGATTCGCAAATTACGTCGTACACTCGCAATTAAAATTTTTGACAAATTTTATCGAACTATCCAATAATTCGACAATTCGCTCAAATTTCGTAGCTCTCTTTCGATCACCATTTACGATTAATAAATAATCGCACGTATCAAACGATACAAAAAATTCATTTTCAAAAATTGACTTTTGTATAAATTCTGGTTGATGGGAACGTTCGTAGAGGATATCGTGGATAAATTGTGGATTTACACGGTTAGAGTAAATATTTGTTAGCTTTGGCTTATCGATCGTAGACCTGTAATCTTCGCTCCGTATCGCATTCGTAAGTACTTCTAGAACAGTTGTATACAGCGGACACCGTTACAAAAATGATAAGGCTTAAACGATCGTTTCTTCTTCTTCTTTCCGTTTTTCCACTTTCGTAATCTAATCGATTCGCGAGAGGTAAATAAATATTAATTTCTATCAGTGCTTCCAAATACGCAAACGTTGCTTCAACATCCGAAGGAGGCGACACGTTATCACTTTTATAATATTCCTATAGGCCCGCTTTCACACACGTTTGTACATATATACCTGATATATGTATACACGTGTAAACACAAATATGTATATGAATATACACATTGATAGTCTTCGTGACTGAAGAAAAAGAAAGAAAAAAACGTCTCGTCCGAGAACTCGTGGCGCGACGGATTCCCGAGCGAGAAGTACAAGTGTGAAAATACTCTTTCTCGATGAGGGGTGTCGATGACGAGTAACAAAGGGTATTGAGTGTGTAACGAGACACAAACACGTACGACGAAAATCACGTCCGCAATCATGTACGAAAATGACTTTCAAAACGTCTTTACAATCAATCGATGATAAAAGCGCGATGGATCAACGTTGTACGAATAATCGGTTTTTGTCTCTTCGTCTCAAAATGTTTTCATGGATCGAGGTTGAAAAATGCCAGCGAGGAACCGCGGGGTAGAGAACGGGGACGTAGGACAGTACGACGATTGTTCCCAAAGATTTATATCAGTCACTTTCGAAACATCGATCGTTCTGAGGTAATTGCGGCATTTCAATATTCTTCACTTTCATTTTCAAGAGCCATTTATGCGAGAGAGCTACCAAAGTAGTCTAAACGTGACGAAGAAAGTCGTGTCGGTTCTTTTTTCTCTCTCTCTCTCTCTCTTTCCCTCGTGTCAAGTTTCCCCAGCGTTACTCAGCTGACGAAAGGGAGACTCTTGGTCCACCGGTGACTTCGTACCCGGAAGATTAAGAAACTTTGGTACGATCGGCATGGACGAGCGTGAGGGATCCAACCAGGGATACTATAGATCGATCGAGCCATGTTATCGGATCAGGATAGATCAAGCCACCTTCGTAAAATCCAAGATGTCCACCGTGCGCCAACTCGACGTACAACACATTTTTGTGCCGCGCTGCAAGCGATAAAAAGAGATAATTCACGAGTTACGATAGGGGTGATTAAATAATGTTCGTCAAGGTTGAACGCTGTACCCGCAAAGTCTCGAATGGGGACCAGAAGCATTTCCGGTACGAGAGGATCGTCCAGGGCATTCACGAAGATCATTGGGATCGAAATTTTATCGAGGTAATTTATACTGCTGCTCCACTTGTAGAGATCCTTGACCGATCGAAAGTTGTGCACCTGCAACAATCGGACATCGCGATTAGCCTGGTATAAATCACAAAAACAGGTTAAGAGTGTTCGACCAAAGCGTGTGCGGCTACTGCTTTCCAATCGTGGCTAAAATCCATTGTCCGAAAAACTCGTCGAAAAAGAAACTCGCTTGAACATAAATTTGAAAGATTTCGTATGTTTTTTTTCTTCATCGAATTTTCCGAGTTTTTGAGTGTCACCATACGCACTCTGATCATAGTCTGTGCGTTTAACTCCTGCTTACCCTTCTGGTATAAGCCTCATCGAGTTCCGGTAGCGTAGCCGCCGAAATAATGTCTCTCTCTTTCAGTCCGTATCGCTGTTGCACTTCCCTCGACAAAAGCACGTCCTTGTGACGGAGAATAATATTCTTCACCGATTCCGTCATAATGTAAAGATAGAAGCGTCTGAAGTTCGTCCAATTCAGCAGGAACTTCGTACCCCTTGAAAGTAAACCGGATAATACGCACGATGATTTATGTGTTTGAGGTTACGCTTGATCAAGCCTGTTCAGATTTTCCTTTTTCTTCGCTATCTAATTATAAATCATTGACGACGTACTCGATCGCGTTGTAGCCTTGGCAGATGGAAATCGCCCCGATAATCTGCGGCAACGTTTTGTCGCCCCGTTCCCCCATGTATTTCGTGACGAGATTTCCGCCCAGGCTGAATCCAACGCACACGATTCTCGTTCCCGAGTGTCGCTCGACGAGATGCATCAACATTACGTGGTAGTCATCGGTATGACCTATGGACGAATCCGTGTATTTCAATTATCCAATTCTTCTACGAAGACAATCTCGCAAATGTCATAATAGTAACAATAATGTATTCTTGGAACAAGGAAGATTTCATTGTTACCAACCATAGGTAAATATCCTTGGTGCTGTGACCTTGACGCTGGACAGCGCACCAACGTGATTGAGAACGGCGCAACGATATCCGTGACATTGAACAAAGTGCACGAACGTTCTGATGTAAACGCTCTCTGAACTGTTGCCGATCCCTGGACAAATAGCTATCGTTATGTCATCTGAGGAGAAAAAGAGAAGACGGTTTAATCTTTGAAACAATCGTACGCTGTATTCACTCGACGGACATTGATCGGACCTTCGTGAGAGTTTGTCAGCGGTTGATAAAGATCGTAAGTCAGAGTGGTCTCATCCGGCAGCAATATCACTACTCGTTCGCCAATCGGCCAAGGACACCTGACTCGCCCAATTATGCTGTGCACCACGGTCTGCACATGACCGCTGAAACCCCATAATCTCGTGGGTTTGTACCTGTACAAAAAATAGAACACGTTCTATTATTCAAATGCAACTACTGCATTGTCTTAACGGATTCAACAATACAAAAAACCCTAGTAATTCTGTTTTCTCATCGGCGGTCGTGTTTTCAGTGAAAAATGTGGATTCGGTAATTAATCGGAGAACTTGCTCAAAAATAAGCTTCTTTCGAAAAAATAACGTCGCAGTTTTAAGTGATTTTTTTTCGACGCTTTTTACGAACGATTCGTCTGATACCGTGATCGGAAAACTGACGAATTGTGTACAAACATCTTGGCGGAAAGGTGACACCTGCGTTCGAACCTACCCTCTACCGGTATTTCCAGGAAGCGAAAAAATGTAGCCGTGCACGCTATTGTCAAACGGACAATACTTGGTGTACGTCTACTGCGCGTTGCTACGTAAAGAATTAACATGCGTATCGATTGAGCGCACGGGGTAAAAGAATCGTCGCCTCTGTAATTTGGCCTCGTTGCCTCGATAGCGCCGATCGTTAAATGCGTTCGCACACTTTATTTGCCCCTCGCAATTTCAGTGCGCGCGTGTGTACACATTGCCATGTGAGATAATGGAGCTCGAATGGGGCATGAAAGATTAGAATAATTTCCCGCAATTTCTAAGAACCTCAAGCGATGGGCATAGAGTGCGCAGAGTGTGCGTGTGTCCGATGTAAAAAGCTCGGTAACAGTAATTGTAGAAAGTAGCGGATAACAAAAGACTTTGAAGGAAAAGAGTTCGCGTCAGGTGTCCTTGTCGTTCAAGTTCAAATTTCGTTGACATTCAGTTCCAGATAACTGACTCATGTGGTAATTTAGTTTTTTTTTTCTCGTAGTGTCGTATCTTTCATTGTGCACTGTGTGTACAGTGAAATCTCGATTTTTTAGCACTTGAGGGAGGGGGGGGAGTTCTGGTGAAAGATCGAGTTCGAGCCGCGGGGTCGGGCTACAGGTAGTTAAGGATACGCGTTCAGTAGTTTGGTCAGAAGGGCATCGAGTTTTTGTCTTTTACTTTCAAGGTTATGTTTTTGGCTCGAATCTTTGCTGCTGCGTCAATGCATATCATTGCATTGGATGCGTAGTAGGACTCTACAGATGTCCACAGAAAATAATCTCTTCAGTGAAAGAGAAGAGGTGGTGGAAAAAGTGAAAATAGTATATCGGGGTTTAACTGTTTAATTCTTGGAGAGCCCAGTGGCGCCTCGTTACTGCGAATGCCTGTACCACGCGAATTTATGCATGCGGGAATTACCGTATGAAAAAACTGTAGTCACATACATGGCGCGTGTGTACAATCGGGCCGTTTTCACATCGCAATTTATCGATCTAACCCACCCTCTTCATTGATCGCAAGGATGTGTGACGTATTTGCAATCGACCGATTTGTCATCCCCGAATTTGCTTCCTATGATGATGATTTAGAGTATTTCGAAGATATCAACTGATAACTCACGGTTCTGCGATAACAGGAGCGATCTTCAGGATTGTAGAGACGAATGCATGATCCTGACAGTAGAGAACCGGCTTCAAAGCCGAACTGTTTACGTTCAGTATTCTGAACAGTATTATGAGAACAACCGCGAAAACGGCGAGCAGAGCCGTTGACATTTTGTCACTTCGTGCCAAAAACGAACTCGGAAGCGTTCCTGCAATACGTCTTTTTTTATACGTTGGTTAGCCGATGTGAATCGGTAAAACGGTTCGTCCGAAGTAAAAAAACGTAGTCAGGAGGAAAAAATTGCTGGCTCGGCGGCTAGCAAAGCGCGTGTGCCGGCCCAACTGGGCACGGCTAGAATTCCGCTCTCTCCCCGGACCGCCGCTTGTTCACCGTGAAACTCGTTCGCTGTGCACTGACACACGAAAAAACGTATCTCCACACACGCGAAACAGTTCGACGTTCTTCGATCAATTTTTTTAACCGTAGTAAACGAAGAACTATCGACGAATTTTAAATAACCCGTTGGTAACGTTACGATAGACAGTTATCGAAACGTCGCGGTCTAGCGAGAGAGCAGTGAATAATGGAAAAACGAAGAATTCCTATCTATGACTCAGAGATTATCGCGACTCGAATCGTTCAAGGAACGATCAGGAAAAAGAAGATTTCTCATTACCGAGAGATTGGCAATTCGATATCTCTCTTTTTCTCTTTCCCTTCTTTCACACACGTGTTTTATATTTTTTCCGATGACGCGAGATCGTCGTGCACGCGCTCACATGAATATGGCATTAAAAATTGTTCCGCGTACTAGGCTGTGTTACGAGAGGCGTACGGATACGCGAGTGTGTGTACAACCACGAGATAAGCGAATGACAACATTGGCAATTGCCGAGTGGCGCCACCTACCAGTGTCATTCGGAAGCTTGTGGTCATTTTTGTTCTGCCATACCGACCGAGGTATACACGATTCAAGGCGCGTGGTAAAACTCTGTTTTTTCGCTTTACGAAATGTCCAGACTTTGTAGTGTTCTAGTCTATCGTCCGTAGTGCTGGTTGGGTTGTTCCCAGAACACCCGAGTAAAGTTTACAATTGCTAAAAAACATGATAATACAGTACTTTAGCGGCTTTTTCGAATAATGATATTGTTGATGCGGAAAAAGCTTCCCATTAATTTTGAATCCGGTCTGTTGGGGCAGTTATGGCACCCAAATCAACGAAGTCAGATGTGCATAGAAGAACAATTCTTACGGATTATATGTGCCGATTCTGCTGGGGACTGCCCCCATTGGTAGTTCTCAAGGAGCGGCGCTAACGGCAGTTTTCATTCCCGCTCTCGCTTTCTCTCGTTGGGAGAACGATAGCGTCCTGCTTATCCCTGTAGATGTTATGCTTTGGGGCATAGTCGTGTCCTGCTTCCTCTTATAGGTATTGTAATATACAAGATGCCCATGAAATGGGGGTTGGTGGTGAAATTCTGATTCGACTGACACAAGCATGAATAGTTCCCCGATCAATCCCTGGATTATTATTATTTCAATACATCCACCATTTGATTCGCCTTTAACTCTCCATTTCCAGGGAAAAATGTCAAAAAAATATTCTAGAAATGTTTTTTGCATTTTCCCAGTCTAATTTTGCACTTTCGGCAATAAATCGGGCATATTCATAATCAGCGGAAAATTTCCCATCAAATAGACCCTTTTAAGAGTTTAAAAACGAAAAAAAAAAATTTCGACTTCCCCCGGCCACTTTCCCAGAATCTTGAAAATCACGAAATTTCAAAAGGTCGTAGGATGAGCTTCTCTTGCGGAATGGGGATACATTTGGTGGGTTTGGAAAAGGATTTTGCCTGACTTAGATAATGGCGTTGGATTCGTGTCGATATCTCTAATAGTTTCCCCGGAAAGTCCACTCGAAAAATCGCTAAAAAAAACGCAAAGGGGTATGTATGGAAAAATTTGCAAAAATCGATGTTCCAACTTTGAAATTCTGCCAAAAATCGAAAAATGATCCGATTTTAATTAATAAAAAAGCATTTTAAAGAGAAAATCATAACGAAGAGATCTAGCGAAA
>JAPYZI010003262.1:0-27827 GCA_030523105.1 Ophioninae sp. A BG-2022a | reverse complement strand
ATAGAAATTCATAATTATTAACGATACAATACAAATGAGTCTAGGGATAAAAATAATTGTACGAATTGTTTGGTCGTTTAATGTTCTGCAAGTATGACGATCATGATCGTACTGTGCCTTTTTGGTTTAACCCATGTGCTGACTTTTCGTCGCTTCATAATTTTCACCGTAAGAATTATTTTCGTCAGACACGCAGTCCGAGGCGTTCGCAGACACGTCGGAAAAAACCGTTCAGCAATTATCTGGATACATACAAGAGGGTGTGCGCGCGTGAACGTAAGGAGGAAGGATCGTAGTGGGACGATACGTTTGCATACGTATTTTTCACACTAGTCCGGTTCCTATCGTGCCACGCTCCCATCAGCATTACGATCTTCCTTCTCCTTTCTTCACCACTGCTCGTTTCGGCTCGTTTTTTTTTATCCAGGCAGTTTCGTCGAGATTAATAGACGTCAAATTTCCGGATAATAGCTGTAATCCGTTTTGACAGACGTACGCGTAATCTTGGGATTAACAATTGTGTAATGACGGTTATCGGGTGCGGTGACCGCCCTTAATCGTTTTTCTGTATTTTTGTATTTTTATAATTTTCCGAAGATTTATCCTTTTAAATTTTTTCATTCGGAATTACGATTAATTAAACAATTGGTTGCGAACCGAAAAACACTTTTTTTTTTTTTTTTTGGATTCCACTGGTGAAGGTTGATACGTAATAAAAAAGCCGTTTCGAGCGGAAATCACTTCCGAGCGGATTATTCATATTTTTGTCTTCACGCTCGTTTCATTTACGCTCGCTTTGAAACTCGGATTTGTTTTTTTACGAAGGTAAAGGACGATCTCGGGCAACTTATTTGATTATACATTTCTTCGGGATAGATAAGTTTTCATTTTTCTCTAAACTTCGTAAATAAAAGCTACCCCAGGAATCTCTCAGCTGAGGGAACCTTTATTCCACGGGCTTGCTCATAACTGAGACAACTGTGAAAGCATAGATGGAAGTCCCGAGAAATCCAACCGTCGAACCAACCAACTATCCTCGTACATTTTTCACTGAACAACATTTTTTTTTTTGTTTCTTTTCGACGCATCCAACTTTTCAGAGGGATTAAGTGGCTTTAAAAGATCAAGGCCAAGGCCTGTAAAAATTTAGTACCAAAAATATTAGAGTGCAATGAAAAAATTGGTAAAAAACAACATGAAATATTTACTGATAAAAAATATTAATTTATAACGAAAAAAAAAAATAAATAAATAAATAACAAGCTCCAGTTGGGAGTTATCATTTGTGAGGATTAAAATGTTTTGTATTTCCGGCCACACTGAAAAATGCAATTCTGAGAAAAACACGTTCAAGTTTTGACGCGGAATACGGAAACAAAGAAAAAGAAATATACGTATTTCTCGTTGCTCCGATGAATACAGAATTATTCTCTCACGCTTCTATTTTCAATTCCCAGCTGCCAGATGCACAGAAAAATAGTGGCGGTGCGATCAGTCGATCGGGGCGATTTTTTATGTCGAAGATGCCGTCGGAAACGGAATATATTTCACGCGTTGCTTTTGCGAACTCCCCGGGCTTTATTTTTATCCCGTTGCTTCGAAACAAATCCTTATTTTATTATTTTTATTGGTGCGCTCGTGCATGAAACAAACATCAATCGCGAGCCGTTTCCTTTATAACGTAACGTTAAAAGTGAGCTTTGGCAACGCGAGAAAAGTAAAATAATATTGCGAATCAGCGCGATCATTATTTTTATAACGAGTTTCATTGATAGGGTTACCTGATCTAGGATTACGCAACACCAAAAGCTGTTATGTTTTTTTTACGACGCTCGGCTATCTTTGGTCACATTTTGATGTAAACCGTGATAAGACATCCTGTGCGAAAAAAAATCAAATCCGGAAGAAAACGCAAAAATTACCTAAATTTAAAGACTTTCGCTTAAAATCTTTAATATTTTTACCATTTTTAAAGTATTTTTCAGACAAGAAAAATACTTTCAATGCAATTTCAATTCAATTTGAAATTGCATTCTTGCATGCAATTTGAAAAAACTTCGGAGTTCACTTCGTTTTTAAAAACGATGGATAACACACGCACGAAGTGTAATTTCGGTACGCAATTTCCATTTCTCATTATTTGTGTTATTTCGAGAGATATTACGTAATTTTGTTGTTTCATGTTACTTTATAAAAGATGTTTATATTGTAAACGTAATAAATGTGTATTTAATTTCCTAGACTCAATTTTTATTTTATTTTTTTTCGAATATTTCGAGACTCAAGTGCGTACTCCTAGATCAGGTTAGCCCAATGGTCTCGATCGAGAGTCTTTCGCCGAAACTTGTACGACGATGATCGACTCCGTAATTTCGTTTGGGCTGAGGAAAATTGAAAAAATTGAGCGTATTACGGGGATAATTGTGCGGAGCATCCCAACCTCGCCACTCGCCAAGATACTTCATCATGGATGATACTTGAAGGGTCTGAGGAAAGGGAAGAAAAGGACCGGTTAGGGTTCTCTCTTCCTCCCGTTCTTTCGGGGGTTCTCCGAGAGAAACGAGCGGAGAATAAAGGACGAAGAAGCGAGCCAACGTGAAAAGTTATGGCCAGCGAAGTGTCAAAGTTGCCGGAGAAAGCCCTCTGTCATTTTTCGCTTTTCTCTCGTGGCTTTTGTAACGAAAGCCATACTGTACACGTGTTACAAGATTTTCGGAGGGTTGCTCCGCGATTTCCATCGCGTTTTGCCATTTTCCTCGGCGATATTGCCCAAGCACATACCGATGAATGGAATCCTTTTTTTTCTTCGTTTTTTTTTTTCCTTTTTTACTCGTCGTGTTCACACGTCCAAGAGGACGTCGTTCCCTGCGTAAATAAATCTCCCAAGTACGAGATTTCCTTCTTTCGACGGAGCCCTTTCTGCCGCGTGAGCTAATATCGATGTTCCCTGATCGACTTTTTCCTCGCTCCGTTTGAGTCTCGCCAGATGTTCCGATATACCTTTTCCAAAGAAATTTCGAAGTCGAGAAATTCAGGATCACCTTCGTAACGTTCGTTTTAACGGAGAAGATTGCTCCTTTGAAATTACTCCTGGAAATATACTCCTGAAGTTCTTCCGTTCGTTTTTGGAATTCCGAGAGGGCGCTCCGAGATAGATCGAGGATAGGGTGGAATCTAAAGAATTTTATCAATATTTATTAATCTTCGAAACTTGGAGACAAAAAAAAATATTCGTTAGGTCTGGAGTTTCAGGGGGGGTATGATAAATAGAAAACGAGTAGGGAAACAACGAGCGTTGCTGCAGAAAAAAAAATGCGATTCGCTCGTTCGACGCGAATAACGTTTGCAAAATGTACACGTACGAGAAACGGCATGCCTGTATCAAAACAATAAAAGGCAACGGGCGATAACGATACAACATAAAACCTGCTCTTGTTACTGCGTTACTACTACTCCCCCCCCCCCCCCCCCGCTCACCGTCTTTTTGTACGTCTCTCTTTTTCGCTCACTCTCGTCTCTTTTCGAAGCTGTTGCTTGTTCCATTTAACTATTGCTGTTCGCTCTCGTGTTGGACCGTTTCATCGGTCTGGCTTGCGGTGCAAGGCTGATCCAATAAACGAGGCTTAACCGTAATGTAAATCGACGTACGGAGAGCTCCCGTACAGTGGACCACTCGAATCGAAAAGTAAAAGTATGAAAGACTCCTTTTATATTCTCATCATCCTCGATCCTCCAGCTCTTGGTTCAACTTCTATCGTCGATCGATTCATTTGAAACTTTTTTCTTTTTTAACAATTTTGTCAAATAAAATAATAGCGCAGATTTTTTTCAAGAAAGTTTACATGAATTTGTACAGTGAGCTTTCATTTGATACGAGTTTTTTTTTCGGCCGGAAAATTTTTTTCGAATCGAAAAGTAAAAGTCTGAAAAGTAAAAGTATGAAAGACTCCTTTTATATTCTCATCATCCTCGATCCTCCAGTTCTTGGTTCAACTTCTATCGTCGATCGATTCATTTTAAACTGTTTTTTTTTAACAATTTTGTCAAATAAAATAATAACGCCGATTTTTTTCACGAAAGTTTACATGAAATTGTACAGCGAGCTTTCATTTGATACGAGTTTTGTTTTTTTCGGTCGGAAAATTAGAGGGAGTAAAAAATAGTAGGTACGAACTGATTAAAGGAATTGTTTCGCGTAGAAAGCGTCGGAGGATATTTCCCGTGATACCGGAGGCGTTGAATTATCTTCGGCTCGGAACGTGCGCGCATCTACGATTCTCTCAGCTCCGTAATACCAAGGGCGCCAAGCCCGGACTGCAAATTTGATTCTCACCCGAATTTCGAGATGAAAACTTGTTCGTCTCGCACCAAACTGTAGACGGAGACGTTCTTTGATGCAAGATTCATATCCCTGCCCCTCTCCCCATTCTGGCCAGCAATCCCGTAAATATTTACTGGGTCTCGAGGGAGAGAACGAGAACGAGAGGCGCGGAAGAGGAACCGAGCGTATTTTCCCGCGAAAAGAGAGAAAATGGACAAGTCCACCTCGTGGGCTCGCGAGAGTAGTTGCTATTGGAAATTTGGCGAGAGGAAGAGATGGGATACGTCTAGGTCACTGATGCATTCGTTATTGACCTAAATCGAAAAATTTCACTCAAATATCGGCCATCGTCCGAACCTTGGTAAAGAGGTCGCTGCCGATTTTTAAAAAATATTCCAGCCTTTATTTTTACCCCTTAAAGCTTGATTTTTCGAAAACGCTGAACCATGGAATTCCTGATTTAAAAAGATACATATATAAATACCAATTTTTGTATTGATGTATCGTAGTTACAGATTGGTCAAACGATAGTTTCGATTTTTCCGGTGTATTTCAATTTTCGATAACAATTTCACCCACTTTCGATATCGTTGATGTCATTGGTTGGACTCGAGGTGATACAACTGGTCTTAGCTTTGATTCGGAAAAACTCTTATCGATTTCGACTCGAATCGCTTCTTTTCTTTCCGATTAAGCCACTGAAAAAGATTACGATAGTTTGGACAATTGCGGGGAGCTCAGGGACTCGCACGGGTTCTTTCATTTTGTACAACTGTTATTATCGAATCCAAGATAATTCGTTTCCGGATAATTTCCCCACGATTAAACATCAGCTCTTTCCAATCGAGTAAATCCACTTTCCATCTTTCGTTCAACTTTACGAGACACTTTCGATCCTTCGACCCTTTTTATTTTTTATTTCAAGTATTTTTTTTTTTCATGATCAAACGAGCTCTCGTAACGTTACCTTTGAGGAGCTCGGAATTCCTTTTTTTCCTGATGACGATAAATTTCGTTATTCCTGATGACGATAAAATGACGGTCTTCCCAAAAGATTCATCAATGACCGGAAGTCCGTTCGAACGACTTTACCGTCGTGACGTAATCAACTCTCCTCTTAGAGTACGGTCCAAATGATCAATGATTCAGCCGGGTCCTTTCCCGGGAACTCCCCGACGCACTCCATTGACACCCACATCCCTCATTGCTGATGCACCTCGTGAACGTTTGTGGGAACACGTGTCAGCAAAATTGATCAAGAAACGTCGGAGCGTTTCTACAACGAGTAGGGCACGCCACGAAACTGCTGAGTTACGCAGGGGCAAGGAACAAGAGAACCGGAAGTACATTGAAAAAGTAATTTCTCGAATGCCCTTGGAGAACTAACATTTTCCGATCCCCATCAGCATTTTCCTGGTAGAAAAGGAACTTCTGGACGTTAACTTGGTCGGGTGTTCTCTTCGATAATTCGTACTGGAACGTTGAGATTCGTGGTCGTTTCGAGCTCGTAAAATCGCCTGTTGAAAACCTCCAAATCCGACCTGGCACGACTCCAAAGTCGAGGAAGGTCACGCTCCTGATAAACAATGAAACTGACAATCTTCGAACCGATTGTTCCTTTACGTTTTTTTCAGCACCGGATCCGTCCGACTGGTTGGCTGCTGTCAATGAAGACCGTTTCCTAAAAAACTCTGATGTTCGACACTGCTCCTAGACTCGTAGGACTTTACGATAGAACTCCAAAAACGGTTAGCTTCCACTCGAGCTGAGGAACTTTTGCAAGAATGGAGACACAAACGGAGGTGAGTACACTTTAGAATTATTATTATTAATGGACCATCAATTAATCAAGGGAACAACCACTGGCTGTACAATTCCATTAAAAAATACAGTTTGTTCAATTTCATTTATTTCGCGTAGCTCATTTTCATTTTATTAAACTACTCTTCGGGTATATTATATTCGAAAATGAAAATACGAAATTTTTGAAAAATAAAGTATCTTTCAATGGAATCTCTTGAGAATGAAAAGTATTGAAATAATTACTAGATCCTAGAAAAATGGGATCTAGAATAAGAAATAGGATTTCCATGCCATCGTAGTTACGAGGTTCGTCAGAGACAATCGTCGTGATATTTACGATCGAGATTTAATCGCTGAATGGTGAATCGCGGTATATTGATAATGATAGCTTGTTAAAAAAAAAAAAACATCCAACACCTACGGGAAGCCCGTTATTCGCGGTGGGATTTTTCAGCCTATCGAATCGTGCGTTCCGGTTCAACGTCGTTTGTTTTTATCCGGAGAAAAGGGTGTACAGCCTGGCGTAGGAAATGAATAAAAATGATGGCTATCGGGAATCTGCAAATATTTCATCGAGTTTGCATCGATAGGCCAATGTATGTGGTCCAATATAGGATGAAAAGCCATGGCTCTCGCAATATCGTCGCGCTCGGTGAAAAGTCGTTTTTCTCTTTATGCGTAGACTGACCGTGCAAATGTGCACGTATGTGCATCGATCCGTGCCTCTGTCATCTATACACGACCCGGGTCACACCTATCTCCCTCCGGAACTCAAGAGAATTTTCTTCATTCTCCAGAGCTTCCATGGAATAACATTTTCGTGAATTCCAGCTGGAACAAATCTCTGAAATGAATCTCGGCACAATTCCGCTGAGGTCTTTTTCTTCAGCCACGTATTTCGTGAACGATAAATCCTAATCGTGAAACAGGCTCTTTATAGGACCATCGGATTTTTCTCGAATTCATCCGGAGGGAATTTAATTTTGTACGTTTGATAAAAGATTTTTTTTTTTATTTCTTCAAAAATATTCATTCAATAATAATTTGTATTTCGCAATTTTTGTTAGCTTGAAAAAACAATAAATATAAATAATTATTTATATTTAAAGCATTTCGGTATTAGAGATAAGAAATACAATAAAAGATTTTTTTTGTATTTCTTCAAACATATTTATTCAATAATTATTTGTATTTCGCAATTTTTGTTAGCTTATAAAAACAATCGATATAAATAATTATTTATATGTATTTATTGTTTTTATGAGCTAACGAAAATTGCGAAATACAAATTAGTATTTCTTCAAAAATATTTATTCAATAATAATTTGTATTTCGCAATTTTTGTTAGCTGATAAAAACGATAAATATAAATAATTATTTTTGAAGAAATACAAAAAAAAACTTTTATTGTATTTCTTATCTTTAATACCGAAATGTTTAAAATATTTTCTTCATTGGTTAATTAAACAATGAAGAAAATATTAAAAACATTTCGGTATTACATTTGTCGATACGACATTCTTTAAAGATATTTTATTCGAAAGTTCAATCTTGGAAAATTCGTTTCAACGCGTTTGAAACAAAGACAACGTTTGACAAGAAAGTTAAAGTTGATATTTTTCTCGATTCGGGAAAGAGGCTTCACTTCGTTGGTCGTGTTCCTTTCGAATTGTTGTTCCTCCGTGTGGACTCGAACGTCAGTATCGTCACACAGAGGAATCGTATACAGGCGAGTGATGGATCTTTCGTGTTTCGTGTCCCGACTCTGGGGTGAAACACGATTTTCTTCAGGCTCATTTAACTGGCACGCAAGCGATTCCACCCAGGTAAAAAGGTAGAGAAAGAGCAGGCTGAGGGGTATAAAAAAATTTGCCTCATTGCGCGCTCTTACCTGGTGCGTCGGGTATCGATCTTCCTCGGTCCCATGGCGAGTTCATTTACTTTGTACCCCCTTTCGTGTGTGCACTGATATCTACCCTCAATTGAATAAAACCTCACCGACCGAAAGATCTTCCCTCTTTTTCTCGTCCATCAATTACTTCGTTTGTTCAAAAATAACGAAGAGATACGAGAGTAGACCGAGGTGGAAACTTCTCATCGATCCGCGTAAAATCGATGCCCGGAGAAGCGCCGTAACACGGTGATAAAGTTGAAGATGTAGCGCGCCGGATATATAATTAAAATGTCGAGAATTTATCGCCCAGGTTTATTATCCTCGAAATCTCTTAAGGGGGCACACCCGAGTAGACTGCCGAGTTAATTGGTCAATAAAAAAAAAAAAAAGAAAAAAAAAAAAAAAAAAAAAAAAAAAAAAAAAAAAAAAAAAAAAAAAAAAAAAAAAAAAAAAAAAAAAAAAAAAAAAAAAACTCAAAATTCATTCACCCGTAAATTTATAGCGCGGAGAAAAATCACTCGTGATAATTTTTATCATTGCGAACGATCCACCGACGTATCCGGCAAATTGGCGTACCCGTGTCGTAACTCGAGTTACGCCGACACAAAAGACGCTCCGAAGGGAAGTCCAAACGTGGAAGAGGGAATCACACGCGGAAGTGCAAACATCACTCGAATGTTTACAACTTTGCCGAATGGGAGAGTGATATGAATGGCTTGTAATCAAAGTTTAGTGCCACGCGCGTTTCCGCGAATCGTGATACCACAAAAGAAATCGCGACCTACGACCGATCGCGAAATCCATTTCGCGTCGCGTTTTCAAAATAATACATTTCAAATTTCGCACAAAAAAACGCGAGCTCGGAGCTCGGTAAAGTTTTTATTTACTTACATTTACTTACTCAAATTTTATTTACTGAATTTATTTATTAAAACAAGTAAATTATCTATTCATTTAAGTTTTAAAATAAAACATGGCAAAATTTCGCACAAAAAAACACGAGCTCGGTAAAGTTTTTATTTATTTACATTTATTTACTCAAATTTTGTTTACTGAATTTATTTATTAAAACAAGTAAATTATCTACTCACTTCAGTTTCAAAATAAAACATTTCAAAATTTCGCACAAAAAACCACGACCTCGGTAAAGTTTTTATTTATGTACATTTATTTACTCAAATTTTGTTCACTGAATTTATTTATTAAAACAAGTAAATTATCTATTGAGCTCGGTAAAGTTTTTATTTACTTACATTTACTTACTCAAATTTTATTTACTGAATTTATTTATTAAAACAAGTAAATTATCTATTCATTTAAGTTTCAAAATAAAACATTTCAAAATTTCGCACAAAAAAACACGAGTTCGGTAAAGTTGTTATTTATTTACATTTATTTACTGAATTTATTTATTAAAACAAGTAAATTAAGTATTCATTTATGTAAATGAGTAGTTTATTAATTAAAATAAAACTACTCATTTACATAAATGAATCTACTTTTCTACTTTTTAGTATAAAAGTAGAAAAGTATTTAAAATAGCTTCGAACCCTAGAAAATTTTGAGTTCGAAAAATCTGAGAAAATTCAGACGTTTGCTTGAGTTTGCTTGGGATTCTTTGCCGTTTCCACCAAAGTGTCCGTTCCGTTACAAGCTTTTGTCCATCGGATTCGTGAAAGATTGACGGAAAAAAAAAAACACGTAAAAACAAAACCGAACGCGACGAGAAAAATTCGGTGTCGGTGTGCAAAAATAGCCACGTGAGAGACAGCGACGAGGAACCGACCTAGAAAAGATAAACTGGAGAGATACGAAATGTCACGTTACGCGATGAACGGGCAAAGTACTCAAACAATATTGCTCGACGTTCCTCCGTACCAAGATAGAGTATATCTACAGATGTAAAGATGAGTGCAGGTACAAATATCTCGAGTGATATAATAAACGTACCTGGGCGATATTTAATAGCTAGCGTTGGTAGATACGTTGGTACGAGGCAGACAACGCGGACGATATCGACTGAGATGTAGAATAAATAAGACGACTCGGAGAGACCAGTTTCAGCCGAGGAATCGCAATTTACGAAACGGCAAATTGAAAAGACCGTCGTAATAATTTGGGCTCAAACACCTTCGAGCTAAATGTTTTTCTTTCTTTTTTATCTTCAATAACGACCAATTATCTGGAAAGTTTGTTTTACCAAATCGAGTACAGCTTCTCTCGATTTTTACTCCATTTTTATTTCACACTCTCCGTTTCGCGTTGTAAAAATGCTTGAGCGATTTTCGTTGAAACCATAAAATTAAATTTGAGGATACGAGAAGAAAATCGTGTTTCAGTTTGATACCAACGATTCAAACTTCAAAGCCACTATACGCGAGTAGCCTGCATACGCCTTCAGATCTTTTCCTCGATAAATAATTACTCGCGTTCACGAATCGGGAGGATCGTGGATTTACGAGTTAGGTTAATACTCTCGAATCCCAAACCCAAAGAAACCCAAACAAATCATTTTCACCGTTATCAATGGTGAATTAAGGGTAGAAATAAGTACACGTTTGAAGCGTCGGTTTTATTTTTTTTTACCTACCGTTTCAATAATCTTTCGACCTTTGAATTGAAAATAAAAATTTAAAAAAAACACTTTTCACTTTTTTGGCTGCGATGTTTGCCCGTTCCATTGAAAAAGTTGGGCCAAGAATTCGAAACTCTTTTCGACGGTAATTCGTCGCCCCGAGCCACGCGAGCCATTCTTACATTTTCCACATTCCTTTTTTTTTATCAACGAAAAATGAATATCCCGGATATCCTGGACCGATGTTTCTCTCCTCTTTATCAGTGTTCGCAAGTACGATGCCGTGGCTGAGGGTGAGAACCGCGCTTTAATTATTTCCCGTGGCTCACCAGCTGCCGGTTAAAATAAAAAAGGAAGCGTGAAAGCCTCGCTACCAGCCAGCTCACAATCAATGTTTTTCTTTCATCACGGAAGACTTTGGGTTTAAGGGGGGGGGGGGGGTAGGGGGGAGGCTGGGGGGGTTGCGTACATTAAAATAAGTACAGAGTTGCGAAAGGGGTTTTGATCGTCGTTTGGGATCGCAATTAGAGAAGAAAAAGCCAACGATGAAAAAGGCGCTCCGTTCAACGCGAAGAAAAAAAAAATCCGCTGACGTGGAACTGCGATCGTTGTCGGACTAATTACTTGGTCATTAATGAAAGAACAAAAAATTATCATACGTGTGTATCTAGATTAATGGATAAAATCTACCACCCCAATTATTACCTATTGAAAAGCAACAATTTTTAAAGGGTTTCGAAAAATAAAACTATATTCAATTGATCAATCAAATTAGTTTGAAAAATTACATTTTGGGGAATAATTCAATCCAAAGGAAACGTATTAATAAATGAAACAGTTGTGATTGGAGTTTTTGCAGTTCTATCGTCTTTACACATTTACCTTGAATTTGAAATTTTGCTACTCTACATTTTTGGCGTTTCTCTTCAATTCGGGTTGGCTCGGGCGACGGGTCGCTAAAAATTCTCATACGGGTCCAACCTCTTAAAGTAGAACGTACCGTTATCGTTTGATGATACGTGAGTTTTCATTCGCGTTCACTAACCCGCGTAATCTCGTGTCTCTTTCTCGTCAGACCTTACGGACAATTCAGGCTAGTGGTCGATATAATAGCGCGGACGCGCCACCCAGCCTATATATAACTCGAACTCGTAAAATAAGAAAGAGCGGAAGAGTGACGGATGTGCCGACCTTATTTTTTCCTAACTTATCTTTTCTTGACCCTTTCGCTTCGAGATTCGATGATGGGAGCGATGTTCTCGAAGAGCTCGAACGACTCGACGAGCGCTCGAGAAACGAATCGCCAAACCGCTTGCTTTTAAACGTATGGATTTTTGATTTCTGTAAACCCGAGCAAACTTGGATTCAATCGGACCAATCGTTTTTGAGATTCAATTTTTTAATAATCATGTACGTTTTCCAACGTTTACTCGAGTGTCTCTCTTTAAGCCGGAAATAGGGTTAAACGGTTCTAAAAATTGATTTCTTTATTTATTTCATAAATTGTTAGTAAAACTATTGAAAAATATGTACCCAAAATTTTCAACGAAAATTCCGACTCGGTCTATTGTTATGAGCCATTAAAGCGAGTAGCTCTCCTTCAAGCTCCGAGCGCGCCACGTCTACAACCGAGCCGTCACTATTTTTTCCTACGCGTTTTTCTCAAAACGACTTTTTTTTAACTCGCGTACACTCTAGTTTGAAAAGATTTCAACCAATATTGTTGAAAATTGGCAGTTACTTTCTTCATAGTATCGCGCTCAATATGAACCTAATATCAGAACATCATCATTATCTAAAATATTTTTTTCTTGCAAAAAAATTTGTTAAAAATGTCAAAAAATCATGCTTTTTTGTTTCGACTCGTGTAAATAATTCAATTTTCAATTTCTTTCGATAAAATTTAGGTTAACACGGAAGAGAGACACATAATAAAAGTGAATTCCAACCTGGTTTTATTTCCGATGAAAATTGCAGCTTCCAAAATGTACGCAAAATTTTAATATCTTCGGTATTTTTCAAAGAAATTCTTCAAACATTTGACAGTACATACTTAAATATATGTATAAAATATTCTCAAAGTTTCAACAAATTACATTCCTTTTTATGCAATTAAAAAAAATGCACGAATATAATTGAGAAAACGCTGTCCTAATCCGATTTAGCTGCTGAATCGTTGATAGGTGAGTCTCTAACACGACATTACAGACTTTCCCGTTTTTAACAGATCGAGGGAAATTTCGGGTCCATTTATTTTTGCATAATCGGGGATAAAGGGACGAATAATTTTGGTCAGAGGTAATGAGACGTTTCGTGTGGCGGAGTGCAGTGTCAGTTGCGATAATCGCGGGTCTCGCGAGAGCTATTCGTTTGTCGTTTGACCCTGCGGCCGTCGGCAGGCTGCTCTTCGCGTCTCTCAAACTGAACGTCGACGGTTGTGGACATTGCGGTCGATGACGAACGTCCGTCGCGCTTCAAGTCCGTCCCTGCTAGAGAAAATTCGTTGGCATAACGGAAATACCGACACCACCGAGAAAAAAACCTCCCACGGGAACAATGACAGATTATTCGGATACTGTCGTGTTTACCTCGATGACGACTAAACGTCGAGCTGCGGCGATTCGTTCCAACGGGCAAAATCGGGCTTGAGGTAACTGACCCGTGTAAGGCCCAATGTCTAATAAAGCCCACGGTTTAAATATCCGAAACAACACAGTCAAACGCACCGTGTTGGCAAACCCAAACAAATTTGCAGTCGATAAAAAGCCAGCGCTTGCGATCCCTCCTAAGCTTTCGAAAATGTTCGAAAACAACAAATCTTTTCAATATTACTTAGTGAATCTTTATTTTAATTATACGCAGTCGTTTATCAGGACTATAAGTGTCGTTGTCAAAATTTAACTTTCAAATTGAAGATTATATATTTTTTAAATTTTTTTTTGTACGAAGTTACAACTGGAAATTGAATAAACGCTTACGTGGGATCGCACGCGCTGGCTGTACGGCCTTATTAGGAACAGTCGTCCGAATAAGGCCCAGAAGACGCTTTTTTATAAAAAGCTCATAGTTAATAGTAAAAATTGTTTTCTGAACCAAAATTATTATTAATACTTTGATTACTGCATAAATGATTAAGTAAACTTTTTTCTTTTGTTTCAACATTCATAGTTTTTTTTGTACTTAAAAACAAATAAAGTGGGCCTACATGGGTCAAGTACCTTATTTAGGAAAATTATTCTCCCACATATTAGCAAATAATTGAGGAAATTCTTCGATCGTTTATTTGTATGTACGTCAACAAAGTTTGGAGCTAAATTTCGTAAAAAAATCTGAATAATTGAAGTTATAAACGATATCAGTTGACACGAACAGGGATTAATTTGAAACATTGTAATACCAAAGGAATAATTACGGTGGAAAATCATTTCGACATTCATACGTATGTACGTAACAATAATTCTTATCGGCAGTAATACGTTTCCGTTAATTTATGGTTTTGCGGTATAATCGCAACGCTGAGCAAATTAACACAGCTAAAATTCAAATGAGCATCCGCCCCTAGTCTCTGTCATTTGTAGTTCAGGTAAACCGTAATAATTGCAAAAATGAAAAAAAAAGGAAAGGAAAAACCACAGAGAAACGCAAATCACCCCGGGTCGTGTACGTTACGGTTCAGCCAAATAACTTCCTGTTCCAGTGTTTTGCTTCGGGACGTTGTAATTACCTGCCACACCGAAGATTGCCTCGAGGCAATTTTTCATCGACCCAATGACATTTCGTATTTTCACCGTGACGTTTCTTTTTTTCTTTCTCGCAAAACTACCAGCCGGAAGTCGGTTGTAGCGAAGCTTAAAAATTCTCACGGATGCTCGACACTCTTTTTTCGTTGGCTCTGAAAATCTCATTTATCGTTAGAATAAAATATACAATAATTAATGCAACGATTAATTTATTTAACGAGTTAGATAATAATCCCCCGCACAATTTTCCACCATTTTCGCAATTCTTCTATAACGAAAAGCATCGAAAAACCACGTTTGTCGTCATTGATGACGGTCGTTGTTGGAAGAGTGGCAATTACCGAGGGTGTTGATAATTAGGCCCAGGATCGAGTTCTCATCCGCTGGATTTTTAATTACCACGTGTTTATAGAAACATCAACCGCTTAATCCGAATACGAGGATTCCGAGCGTATATGGCATTTAGCAATTATAGCCTGTTATCAATATCGAAGATTCTGCGCGCTGCAATTTTCACCAGCTCGATAACGCTTCCCAGAATAATAGGGGGGGATTTGCGGATTTACTTAAGCTATAATTGGGTCTTCTTTTTCGTCGTTACAAAAAATTGTGGGATCTCCGTGGTGGCTGGCTAGAGAATGAGCAAACCCAAACAAACCCAAACGACAAAGGAAGGAAAGTTGGACGGGATGGGGAATCAAACGACACGCAGAATCGGGTAACAAAAAAACACTTTGGCAAATTGGTCGCGTTGTACTAGCCGGAGCCCAACAGGGCGCGTAGCGTGCTCAAGGCCAGTGACTTATCGCCAGAAAATCGTCGACGGTTCCGAGTGTGGAGGATAGAAGAGGTCGCGTGCCGGGCTCATATCTGCACACGTACATAGTTAATGATCCGGGACGAGTCTCCCTGCCTCACTTTCGTCGAGACCCTTGACTGCACGAACGTACGAGATAACAAGACGAGAACTCCCGAATGATGATCAAAACTCGGTGGCACTCTTGGACCACTTTCTTTTATTCCATTCCCCGTTGAGACCGACAAAAATGTGCCGCCGGATCCTCGACCTACTATCACGTTTCTCCTCCTCTTTCCGATCCTAGGGATTCTCGAATTGCTAGAATCTTGCCAAATATTGGCACGGATACGAGGGTCCTTCGATGGAGCCAAACAAAAAAACGGAATGTTTCCGGGTCCGTAAAACGCGTCACGCCGAGGGTTACAATTGTTGGGTCAACCGCAAACTGGTGGTTCGCGGTATCCGGCTATCGCGAATATTACATTTTTTACCAAAAAAATATAAAATACAACTTTCTTCCGACAAAAGTGCAGCAAGAGAAAAAATAATTATTATTCAAAGATTATGTAATAGTTAATTATCTGTTACTTGAATTACTTAAAGTTCTATTAATTTAATTATTGAATGGACGTTGCGTTACTTTTTAAAAATTTATTTACTTCGTTCAATTTGGTGGATGAAATTGTCGGATAGAGAAAAAAAAAAACGCTCCTCCCAAATGAACGGGCTTTTTACGTTCGTGCGCTTTCGAAGACGAGAGCTTGTCATTCGTTAGGTTAAATGAATACGAGTAAACGTATGACCCAAAGTCGTTGAGGGGGAATCAAGGATCTTCGCGAAGGGACTGAGAAAGCAAACACATGGATCAAGCTTGAAGGGTTTCGATAACGGGAAAAGAGGGTGATCGGTGAACGTTTCCTCGAATAGGGTTAGGGGGTCGGAGGACTGAAACAGCTGGCATACCCAACGTCAGCTCCATCTGCGTTTTCTCCTATCCACTTCATCAACTTGTCGCTCTCCTTGATTTATCGTGTTTCTCAGTAGTTTAGATTGGTTTTTGTTAGAGGCTCGAGAATTCCCCAGCTTTACTTTTCGAAGCACTGTCAAATTTTTCAAATGCCCTTTGATCAACGAAAAACAATTTTCCAAAATCATTCTCGCCTTTTTCAGTTGAATCTACGTTTAAAGAAAGCCGTTTCGTAATTTGTCAATATTTCGCGAGAGTCCACATTTCTGAATGACTTCGAGTCATTTTTGAAGTGACTTTTTGTTTTCTGGGAAAAGAAACGAGGTCAAAATCTCTGCAATTCTTTGTCAATGTTTTTAGTTGAAGCACGCAAGCTTTGCGTTTCACGAAGAAAGCTATTCGTACAATGGAAGACACATATACGTCTGCTCGGCCGTTCTTCATCATTCAAACGGCTTCCTTGGCTTCGCTGCGAGAAAAGCCTCGCGGAAGGTTCGAAGAGGTGCACTCGAGAAGTGGAATGTCCAAAAGTTTTGGATATTCGCGTCTTCCTCGCGAACACTTATTTGGAATTCAGCCGTTTGTCATTTTGAGTCTTTGTCCGCTTGGAATTGTTGGTGACTCCGTCCGGAGCAATTCCGGCCTTGTTTCAGAGAAGAGGGTTGATGGATCATTACCCAAGACACGCCGAAGTTTCGTTAAACAAAAATGGCCAAACGGTAGATCGAGGCGTGCAAAGAGGTCGCGTGGAAATTCCAGTTGGATCGTCCGCCAGGAAAAGTGATTTCCGCTGTATGTCTTTCAATCAGGGGAAAAGTAAATTTGGTCGGATCAGGCCGGGTTTCGTAGGATTTTCGGTGGTCCTCTTTTTCTCTCGCTACATTATTTCCAGGCTTTCGCGCCGTATCGCGCAGACTGGATAAGCTCCGAGATCCCCGGGCCTATCGGAGTATATCTCGGTGTCGGAATACCGAAATGAATGTACAAAATAACCGAGGTTCGCTAATCACGGGCTAAATCTCGAATAGGAGCTCGTCTCTGTTGACGCGGGCACCTAGTCGACCGGACATTGCCGTGAAAGACTCTCGATTACCGCAGCCAAGCCAGAAAAGATTCGACGGCCTAGACTCGACCGGGTGATCGTCGCGCACCCCGAAAATGATGTATCGCTGGATATCCGTTTCCACGGCGATTCGTTCTTTGTACGTTTTCGTAGTCTGGCACGATTCCCTCGTCAGGTTGGATCGTACATTTCGGCCGGTCATAAAATTATTTATCACCCAGACGGGAATAACGAGCGGGTCGGTGATCCTTATCAAGGATGACAAGGGGGCAAAAAAAAGGAGTCAACGAGTAGACGGAGAGACGAAAAAACTGGAGGAGCGTCGCTCCTAACGTTAAAGCACTTGGGGTGAAATTGGAGCTTTTCGAAGATTTTTGCGTTACGTTGGAACATTCTGGAATTTCGAGGCCGAGGCTGAACTGGGATAAGTTAAGCTCCTATCGGCCGTTTTCTTTCGTCTCTCCGAGTTGCAGCCTCGCTAAGGAGTCACCCCTCGTAATCCAAACATTTGCCTGCAAGAACGAATCGTCTTTTCGCTCGTCGCGAGATACGAAAGAAACAAGAGCTCAGGGTTTTAAATAATGATAAATAATAATAAGAGCGATGAAAATTTAATCAACGACGATGCCCGGAAATTCTGTTCTCGTTGAGCGCGAGCCTTTGCCCAGTTTGGTTGATACAAGTGTGGACTATCAATCTCGAGGTTCCAGGAACGGGAGCTTCCGAACGCGTTCTCTCTTGTACAAACTCCGTTCGAGCCGCCTATGAATAGATCGGCCCGAAATTTTACGGGTCCATAGATATGAATTGTTAATCGAATTGACGTCACACGCGAGCTCGCGTTCGACTACTTGAAATTCGATGACGCGAATAGAAGCCAAGCTTTGTTGCAAACCAAAGTTATTTGCGTGTTTGGTCGATTCCCCGCTATCCGACCAACTTGTCTTTCGACCCAAAAAACACGAATTTCCATATTGATTTTCGATACGAATGCATCGACACTTTAAACTTTAATAAGCTCGACGGTGAAAGATAGATAGCTTCGATCTACGAGTCAATCAAATTGCCAACTTCTTTTTTATCCAAGAGACTATTTAAATGTTTTATCGTGCCCTATATTTTAAAACGTGGGAGGGTTTTTCCATTTCCACATTTTCATTTGTATCCCACTTGTAAAAATAATCCTTTTTATTTTTTTACACATTGATTTTTTTTGTATTTACAGTGATATAAGAGCGCGACCTAAGACGCCAGGAAAGGTTCGTGCCTTCAGGTCGACACGGTAACGTCTTTTTTTCGTTTTTAATTTCCTTACGAATTTCCTATTTTTTTGTCATATTTTTTTTTTTAGCGTAAACTAAAACTTGTGTATTTTCAATGACAGCTGAGCGTTGCGCTGGCAAACAAAAAAACGATGAAAAGTAGAGAGTTGAAAGTTTTTTTTTCAGCGTGAATTTTTTTTTTCGTAAAATTTTAACGATCTCCCGTCAATTGCGCAGATGCCAGGGCACAATACGACTACGATCGGGAGTACTCTACAGGAAGAGGAGCAGCGACGAATCCTGCTGGAACGAGAACAGGAATGCATGGAACAACTTGCCCAAAACTCCACTCCACCACCAGGTCAGCTTCCACTTTTATCTTTCTATTTCGAAGCCGCTGGTAGGAATGTTCGTTCGTGTCTTTTTTTTTTTTTTAAGTAATTCGTCCATTCTGGCTTTTACGCAACAATGGAATATGTCAGAAATGGATGAAAATACCAGGGGAAATGTAAACGAGATCGCGATGTCGATCGTCGCGGTTATTCCTCTGTTTGAACATTCTACTTGTTCTTTTTGGACTTTGTTGCATTCTGGGATGCTCGTGAGCTACGATTCTTGCACAGTTTCGAACAGGTGAAACGTAGAACAAAAGTGATTATTCGATAGACCACGTAGAGTCCTGCCAAGCTGATGAAAGCGAGAAAAGCGTAGACATCGAGGAGTTCCATTTGCCACCAGCTTAATCCAATAGCCGGTGACGCAAAGACGTTTCCATTTTTAATCGTGTACTCGATCCAGAAGACGGCTGTATCTATTGCGCTCATTGGACGATCAACCCACAATTTTGACAAAGCTTTCGCGTTTTCGCTGCAAGTAAAACGATTTTAAATATATCGGAAGCAACTGGAATCGTCATGATCGATCGTAACGATGGTGGCAATAAAATAGTGATACAGGTGATATTTACCTGTAGCTCGGTGTCTTTAGAATCTCGTTAAGATTTTTCGTGAACGCGTCAGCCGTGAAATTACGATAGTCCATAGAGATCGCGAGTTTTTTTCGCACGCACAGTTCCGCGTTCAAATATTGATCACCGAATATCGGAACGGCGATAACCGGCTTGCCATACGTGATTGCCTCTTGAGTCGACATAAGACCGCCGTGAGTCACGAATATCTTCACGTTTTTGTGCTCTGTCGCGAAACGAGAAACGAAGATTCAACTGACATCGTAAATACTGTATCAAGGGGTTAAGGGCATCACTAACATTACCACGTGACACACGAGTGCGAGAGAGATGGTCGAAACGTTTTAAACCGCGATTTCTCAAGAACGAAACGTTTTAATCCAAAATGGCGACCAGGGAGACCTCGGTGCCATCCTCCTGAATGCACACGACAAATTTCGTACCGATCGGTTCAGCCGTTTCAGAGAATAGTCGTTTCAAAATTTCCAAGTGGACGGAAGCGTGTTCTCGGTTTCTCGTCGCGATTTCTCAAGGATTAAACATTTTTATCTAAAATGGCGAGCACGAGGCCCTCGGTGCCATCGTCTTGAACGCACGCGACACGCTTCCTCTCGCTTCGAAATTTTCAAACTACTATACTCCAAAACGGCTGAATGAATCGGTACGAAATTTGTCGTGTGCATTCGAAACGATGGTGCCGAGGGCCCCCCACTTGCCATTTTCGACAAAAACGTTTCATTCTTGAGAAAATCCCGGTTTTAAACGTTTCGACTATCTCTCTTCCAATCTTGTGTCCCGTGGCAATGTTCGTTCATTTCCTTAAGCTGCTACGAAATTTACACGAGTCGTCAATTCTATTTTTTAAAAAAAGCGACTCGATGAAATTGCCCCTCAAGGCAATTTCATCGAGGTAACGCGGCGGCTACTTACGGTGCAAAAATAGATTCTTCATTCGCTTTCGCTTACTCTTCGTGTTTCGACGTGATATCACGGGGGAGGTTTCAATGAGTCTTTGATAAATAATAGCTCACGCCATTCTACCCTTGTCGGTTAACTCGCAACGATCTTGTATAAAATACTCGATATAGGAACTTACGTAACACACGAGTTTGCGGGAGCCAAGACGAGGTCATTACGTTTTTGGGTAATCCCGGTGGCAATTCGTCCTTCTTGGCGATTTTCATGAGAACGCGAACAGGCGCGATACGTTCGAAGGCACGATAGAACGCAGTTACTGTTTCTTTCGGGAACGATTCGATTTTCAACATCGAACCGAACGAAACGTAAACACAACCGGCCTTGCTTTCGTCCAACCATTTCTTCACTTCCTATCGACACATACCCCAATATTTTTACTTTCAATTAAGCCTAATATTTTTACTTGCAAATAGGGTTAGACGGTTCAAAAAATCGATTTTTCTATTTATTTAATAAATTGTTAGTTAAACTATTGAAAAATATGTTCCCAAAATTTTAAATGAAAATTCCGACTGGTTCTATTGTTACGAGACATTAAAGCGAGTAGCTCTGCTTCGGGCGGAGAGCGCCCCACGTCTTTTTTTTAACTCCCGTACACCCTAGTTTGAAAAGAATTCAACCCATCTTTTTGAAAATTGGCAGTTTCTTTCTTCATAGTATTACGCTCTATATAAACCTGAAATCAAAATATCATCATTATCCGATATATTAATTTTCTCGCAAAAAAGTTGTAAAAAGTAAATTCCAACCTCGCTTGATTTCCGATAAAACTTGCGGTTTCCAGAATATACGCAAAATGCTAAGTCTGACTGTGCCCTGCAATACGTGGTCCCTAATATCTTCGGTATTTTTCAAGAAAATTCTTCGAAAATTTTACAGTAAATACTTAAACATACGTATAAAATATTCTCAAAGTTTCGATAAATGATATTCATTTTTCTACTATACAAAAATTGATGAAAAATCGTTAAAAAAAAAAACGCTGCCCTAAACTTATTTCCACCCTTAAAAAAAAAAAACCTCGGATGGAACGGTACGAATAGTTTTCGAAATAATAATTTTCAAGTATCGCCTATTTTTTTTTGTTTTTTTTTTCGAGAGTGCCCCGTCGATCAAAGCGGAGCGATCGTCAACGATATCTCGAGGTTCGAAAAACATCGAATAATCTATCGCGTATCACGATTGCCAATTGTGTGCAATATTCCGCGAGGTGGGACGTCTCGAGCGACCCAGATAGAGAAGCGTTTAATTACCGGGGAGAATTCAACGTGGCCATCGGTCACGTGGAGACCCCCAACCTCCACGATCGCCGGGGTCAGTGGCCTGACAAAGTCGAAGCTCGGATGGGTATTGGACAACATGATAGCGACGTCTTTGTAGAGATCGGTCAAGCCGGGTACTTTTATTCCAAAGTGTTCCTCGACGACTGCCACTTGCGACGATGTGTAATAATGATATTGCGCCGTTATCGCAGCGGTCATCAGTTTGTTCAGTAAACGCTGGAGGAAGCTCATGCGTTGCGGAAAGTTCGAAAAGATGCTCGGTACCCAAGCCGTGTTTGGTGCATTACCGAGAGGCACGTTCATCCAATCGAACAACTTGCTGGTCACCATTCCGACCATAGGTACTTTCAGGTGGCGACCAAACGCCAGAAAACAATCAGACGCGAATAACTGAAATGAAGATAACAGTCGGTTGTTTACGCGAAGCTATGGCTTATCGTTATCACTCGGATAACGATGATCCAGCGATATCATCGAAATATTCGCCTACGAAATACTTCATTGATCATTGATTAAAAATATATTTGATTGATTCGAGAAATCAGTAATCCACGATTTTTTACTCGGATTTTTCTTCTCCGTTTTTCTTCACTTTTGAAGTAGCCGAGTAGACCTTGAACTTCGCTCGTACTCGATGATGGATTCTGTGACGCTCGGATGATGCACGAGCATCCGAGAGCACGTAAACCGGTTTTTACTATAATTGACATAATAGATCCCAATTCTTGGAATACCAGAATGGTTGAAGCATCTCCAGTGACATTGCAAGAAACGCGAGAGTTTACTTTGTATCGCCAGTGCAAAAACGTTACACGTATAGGTATTTGTCACACTCGTGTGGCACGGTGAGAATAATTCATTCGTCAGAATGACCGATCACTATTCGTCGATTGTTTTTTAAAGTCACACTATTTTTATCTCGATATATACCAATATTCGAATGAATATTTTTATTATTTTTTCTTCGTCTTTAATATCAGCCTTTAGTCGTAAGAGTCACAAATATCTAACGAGAAAACATACCAACAGTTTCACAGAATTCCGCAGCTCAGAAAACAATGAATCGTTTCTGTCTTCGAACTAGGAAAATTTTGTTATTCTTTACACTTTTTCTTACCTCAGTGATGACGAGATCATAGGGTGGATCGGTTGGAGGATTTTCGATGATAGCCTTCATTTTCGGATGTTTCAAAAGCGCGCAAATTTCAGTGCCTCCCATATAAAAAAGTAATTCCAAAGAGCCAGCTCCGAACGATTGGGCTTTCTGAAGTGTCATGTTATTGACCGGAGTAGGGATGGTTCCCTCCAAGCTGATGTCCTTCCAATTCGGTGGTGGATTTTTAATGGGAAAGTGGCTGACCACGTCCACCCAATGACCCTTAGCCGCTAGGGCTCTCATCAGAGTTTCACACATGACGAAGTGACTCTTTCCTGGCAAGGGAAAAAGTCCAAGAATTCTGGCAGCATCGATCTCCCTCTGCTGATGAACCATCATCAGCAAGGGAACGACCAAATACGACATTTTGATCGAAAACATTTTTCGTTCACTTTTTTCTTCGAAGCTCCGAGCTAACCGACTCGAGCGATTTCCCGACTGTTCCGATTCGCGATTATCAACGTCTCGTTAGAACTGGAGAGAAAAGTAATCTCTAGAACGACACTTGAGATCGTTCGGTGTTGACTGACCGTTAGATTACACGCCAGAAATGTTCAACCACGAACGAAAACTATTTTAAACAGCATAGGAGTTAACGAGTTAGTTCTGAGTGGGGAGGAACGGACAAGAGGGATTGGAGGATTTATGTAGATAATTCGGAAGGGAAACGACGACGAGCACTGAGAGGCGTCCGAAGACTCGTGAAACGAATCGGCGAGAATAGCAGAGTCGAGTCGTCTCTTTTGTGACTGCCGAGCTCTCGGGACGGTGTTATCATCGTAGGAAGTAACTTTATCAGCGGTGGAAAAGAGTGTCGACTCTTCGCGTATAATCGTTGATGGGATACAAGTGCTCGCTCGAATGGAACTCGTTGGTGAAACTGTTTGTTCAGATGAGTCAATGATGACGATGCACTGCGCATTTCATCATTTTTTTTTAAATATGAGTATCGTTACGCTTTATTAGCAATAAGTGATTCCGTTGTTTTCACTGATAATAATCCTCAGGTTTTTTCGAGCCATAATTTCCACCAATTTAATCGCGTTATCCGGAGCACAGAGCCACTTGGTGGATTACAATACCTGGCCCGTTTCTACTTTCCATTGGTCTCCGGGAAACGAAGTCGCGCAAGATGCGGTGCAATACAATCCACATCTGGTTCAGAGCAACTTATCCTTGGAGCCCAATATTCCGCGGTATTGCGGTTGCCCTTTCCCCAACTGAGTTATCCGTACCGACAACCGGATCGACGCACCGATCATCCTCTTAATCACCAGGACTGCCAGTGAAAGGGCAACAACGATGACCGCGTAGACATCGAAGAGCTCGATTTGCCACCAGGACAAGTGATCCGTTGGGGTCCTCAATACGTTGCCATTCCTGATTACGTATTCAACCCAGAATATCGCTGTATCCAATGGACTCATTGGACGGTCGGTGAACAACTTCGACAAACGGCCCATATTTTCCCTAATTCGTAATGACAATCCTTTGTAATTCGTATTCACGATCAACACTTCCACGATAGGAAAACGAGGTTGGGTTTGTTTATTTGGGTATACCTGTAAGAGTCATTCCGCAGAACTCCATTGAGGGCACGAGCGAAGGTTTCTTCTGTGAGCTTACGATAGTCCAATGGGATCATCGCGTTTTTTCGCTGGCACAGCAAAGCGTTCAAACGTTGATCGAAACATACCGGTATACCGATCATCGGTACTCCGTAGGTAATAGCCTCTTGAGTCGACATCAGACCACAATGCGTGACAAACAACTTGACGTTTTTATGACCTGGCGATCGAGGAACAGTGAGCTCATCGATGGGTATCGCTCGCGCAACCTAATAAATTTACATAAACATGACCCAAAAGCTTATCTCTTACGCAATATTTTCGTCTGTGGAAGCCAGGGTCGCGTCATCACGTTTATTGGCAGATCCAATGGCAAATCATTAATCTCTGACATTTTCATGAGAACGCGAACCGGTGCGATACTTTCGAATCCAGAGTAAAGTGCCCGAACGAATTCTTCGGGGAAACTGTCGACTCGTAACATCGAGCCCAACGACGCGTAAACGAAACCGTTCGTACTTTCGTCCATCCATTTTTCGACTTCCTGCAAAGCGGACCAATCCGATGATCGGTTGTTTCAATTTCTTCCGGTTTGGTTGGTTCTTTGGAGTTTTCTGGGATTCGTTCGGGTTTCTTTGGGTTTGGTTGGTTTTATTAGGGTTTTCTGGGATTCGTTCAGGTTTCTTTGGGTTTGACATCAATGGATCGACGTGATCAATCGTTTGCTTTACGAACGTTCAAAACGGGGACGTTACCGGTGATAAATCCTGATCGTCTTCGGTAATGTGAAGACCGCCAACTTCGACGATCGCCGGTACCGTTGGTCTTACGAGATCGAAGCTGGGATGCGTATTGACCAATAGCAGAGCAACGTCCCTCCACAATTCGCGAAGGCTGGTTACCTTCAATCCAAAGTGTCGATCTATTTTGGCCAATTGTTGGGGAGCGTAGTCTAGCCAATAGATCAACTTCAGGTAATGACTGAGTACTGTATTTTTCAAGCGCTCGACGAAGCTCATTTTCTGTTCAAAGTCTGAAAAAATGCTTGGCACGAATGCCAGACTCTCGGGATTTCCCATTGGTAGAGCCATCCAATCGTACAGCTTGCTCGTCACGATTCCTACGATAGGTACTTTGAAGCGACGACTGAACGCCATGTAACAGTCGACGTTGATTTGCTGAAATTATACATCGATTCGCTTGTTAACTCGTTACCTCGATTCGCTGATGTTGACTTTTTTGATAATTGGATTCGATAATCGTGTCAAGGTTGAGGCTCAATCGTAGCCACGTTTCGGATGTCTGATAAGATACGAACAACGAGGACCATTTCGCAAACGATAACATTTATTTCTTTTTATTATGGCAATTGTAATTTATCTCTATAGCGTTACTGATTTTTGAAATAATATATTATATATTTGTTATTATAATTTCATGTGTCGACTGCTTTCGTATTTAAAAAATTTTTTTTTTATCATTACCTCATTGACGATCAAATCGTACGGTGGATCCGTTGGTGGATGTTCGATCAAACGTTTCATTTGAGGGGAACCGAGAGTCTCGCAAACATTCAATCTTTTTGCCGCCAAAATGTTGCTTATACCTCTGGTGTTGTAACCTTCGGCAATTTCGAGGGTGAGATTGTTAACGAAGGGCGGAAGAACGTCCGCGAGACTTATGTCACGATAATTGGGAGGTGGATTTTTTAAGGGAAACGAGCTGACCACGTCAACTTGATGTCCTCGATCGGCTAGAGCTCGCATAAGTCTCTCGCACATCACGAAGTGGCCTTTCAACGGCAATGGAAACAAACCGAGTATTCTTGCACCATTAACTTTTTCATTTCCGTGAATTAATAACACGAGAATCAATAACGAAGAGAAACCGATCCAACCCATTTTTTTCTTTTTCTCGAGAAGAACGCTTCGAGGGAATGGTCGATTTTCTGTCAGAAAACAATAGCTTTAATAAAAGTAAGAAAATATGAGTTGGAGCACGAGGGGGCTCGATTAAAGACTGCTCAAGATTTCGTTTCATCGCTCGAGGGTGATGACATCGAGAGAACGATTAATATTCCCCCTCTCCGCCTGCTTGCCACTTCTTCGTTATTATTCTTTATCAGTATTTAAATTGGATTTGCAGACATTCGCGTGACAAAGGTTACGAAAAAAAAAAAAACGATTCGTTAATCGTGAACCAATCGGACTTGATAAAGAATTTCGTCACATTTTTTTTTCTTCATACGTGCCAAATTCGTACGTTTCTCAGTTTCATTATTAAAAATGAGCGCTTACGTCGGGCGGTTGCTTCGAAGTCTACTTTTATTCCCATTTTTTTTATTTCAAAATTCGACATCGATCGGCGGATCTCCTAATTACGTTTAATTTTACCGAGCGGAGTATATACAAACGTAATTACGCGTCGAATCTTACGGACCAGATAATTAACGATGAAAATAGCAACGAAGAGTCCAAGAAGTAAACTCATAAATAGAAATGCATAAACATCGAGAAGGTCGTTCTGCCACCAAGTTAAATCTGCAGCTGGGGAACGGAGTATTTCGGGGCCATTTCTGATCGTATACTCGATCCAAAAGATTGCAGTCTCCAAGGCGGACATCGGACGATCCCGGAATCTCGCCGATTGAATTTTAGCAGCTTTCCTGCAAATATCGTTTTTTGGTTTTCGGTTCGCCGGGTTACGATTTTAGAATGACTAACGGATATTTGGGTTTGCTCGGATTTTCTTTCGAGTTACGAATTTTCGGGTAACTGGTAGATATAGGGTGAACGATTCGTTGCTCCACTCACTTGTAGCTCGGATTATTCAATACTTCGTTGAGTGCATCCGTCAGCGTGCGTTCGTTGAGGTTTTTGACATCCAAGAAAAGAGCCATCTTCCTAACCGTGTAATAGTTAAGATTTGATAGTTGATCACCGAACAACGGAATACCGATGAGTGGAACGCCGTGATAAAGCGCCTCTTGGGTACTCATCAACCCACCGTGGGTGATGAACACTCTCGTATTCTTGTGTGCTAAAAATAATGGTAGAATCTCGTCTTACAAGGAACATCACTTTGGTGTCCGCTCCGATTTCGTTGAAACATTCCGATGTAAAAGAGTACCAAAAACTAATCGACGCGTAATTTTTTTAATCTGTGGAAAAACGGTTCAAAGGGGTGAAAACTACCCCCAAAAATGGGCAGGTTTTTCGTTTTTCGTCGATAAAACTTGAACGGTCGGAGATACGAAAAAAAAAAAATGAAATTGCAACAACCCTAATTTTTTCGCAACCAATCATTATTGGTTGTCGATTTTTTTCTTTGTCGTTTCTCGTCTCCCAGAGAGATCGAGTTAAACAGAAACCAGTGAAAAGGAGGATTTAAAGGGCGACGTACCCAGCACCGGTACTTGAGGTATCCAAGGCAGGGTGATTAAATTTTTCGG
>JAPYZI010003261.1:0-33863 GCA_030523105.1 Ophioninae sp. A BG-2022a | reverse complement strand
TTTAGCCAAAAGTACAAAATTAGACTGTGAAATGCAAAAAACCTTTCTAGAATATTTTGTGGACATTTTTCCCTGTGGCTAGGAACGTGTTAATTGCCTCAAGAAGTTCTTGATGGGAAGTATGAAGAACTCTGGAAAGGAAAACCAGAATTATTCTACCTTCGAACAAGCTCTGCAGAAGCCGACGAGATGAAAGTAATTTTTTCATTTCCAAAAATTAATTAAAAAAAATTATTTTTAATATATACAATTATAATGTCAATTTCATTTTAGAAATTGAATTTCCGAAATTCTTTCGAACTAAAATAAATATATTTAGAAATGTATTTAATATTCTTTACAATATAAAAAAAATAAAACAAAAACACTGTTTCTACCTTATTGTTCGGGTAATGAGAGTTTTTGGCGCGTTTTAGCAAGATAAATACGAGGGTCTGAACGACACGTCGAGTTTCGCAAAATCCTGTGGACGGGGCAGCGTATCAACGCAGCCGAATTGGGCATCGGAGGAAGAGCTACCATGCCTCGGAGAATTTCTAGGACGATAGAGCGAGGAAGACGGAACGTCTAGAAGGGCTTCGTAAGAGTGAAAGACGAAGAGAGCTTGTTATGGACGTGATGGACCCTTCGTGCCTTACAGCAAGCTCTTCGCGTTCAACGAAGGGGAGAGAAGCTTTTAGAGCTTGGAATATTCACGAGGCCCGGGCCTTGGACAAGCGAAACACATTCTCTCGCCCTCCGTCCTCGTCACGAATATAAGCGAGCACCGGGTTTCCAGAGAAACCTCCCAGATATATCCTCTTACGTCCGAGTAAAGCTCACGATGTTACCGAGCACGAGAAAAACTATGAGCAAGATCATCGTGATAACAAAGATCCATACCTAACGAAGAATCCTGTACTTTCGTTACAGCGTTGCATCGAGGTATTTTCGTAACTCAAAACAGCTTTAAATCCAACACGAAATTCACTTTTTTACTGCTTGGATTAAACAGTCGAACAATTTGGAAACATATATTTACATTCTGATTTATTTACTAATTTACTTACGATTTTTTAAAAAGTCTTTATCAATAAACGTTAAATTGTAAAAGTAAATTAAAAGAAATTTATTTATCAATTTAGTTATGACAATTTATTTTCTATCACCATTTAATTCAGTCGATCACTAAATTAAATGTTATAAGGATTTGGATATTTATTTTCAATCCAATGTATTTCCTAATTTATTTATTAATGTACTAATAACATTTAAAATAGTCTTTTTCAATTTAAATTAAATAGGGAAATTAAATTACAAGACATTTGTCTATTTATTTATTTACGATAACTTATTTTCTATCACCATTTAATTTACTCGACCTCTAACTTAAATGGTCGAAAGATCTTTGGAAAATAAATTTCCAAATCGATTTAGTATTTTATTTTCCAAAGCCTGTTTTAAATTAGGTGGAGAATGATGATGTTTTTAGGATGAACGTTGAAGCCCAGATATTGGGTCATCAAGAACCGGTGTTATTTTAGAAACATGCTTTGTCATGATTATTTTTCGAGTATAAAATAACACGTTTGAAAGATGAGAATGGTTGCGATTTAATTGATCATATGACGAATATTGGCAGTTCGTAGAAAAGTCCAGAATCTGCGAGTTTTCCGAAATCTGTCGGCGGATATTTGGTTCACTTTCCGGATTTCCAATTGTCCAATTTTTGCTCAGTCATGATGCGATTTCCATTTTTTGTTTGTTGTTTTTTTTGCTATCCGGAAAACTAGACGAAAGAGGAGTCGACGCCCATGTATTTGGAGGTTGGTCCTGTCGTCACGAGATTTCAAAGTTGCTTAGTTAGTACGAGATGTGAATTCTTGGTGTTGGCGCCCATCTCCGTCCTTTGGTATGATTTGGTATGCAGTGAGCGTCGAATGAGCTGTGCACACGGGGCAGAAGCGCGACGAGAACCAACGGAGAGCCGAGGCCAAACGACGAACGTTCCCGAAGAGGATCAGGTCCTGAAAGGACTTCTTCGGCAATCAGCGGTGGTCCACAGACCTTGTTTGTCTTTGCGCGTGATTGGCGCCTTGAATCAAGCCGGTACGCTTCTCTGAGTTCACTCGGTACCGGTTCCTCTTGGAACATCCTCACTGGCGACACATATACGTATCTGGACAACTATCTGTGTGCCTGTGTCAAAGTGGAGAGGCCCTAACATCGGTACTCCGTTTTCAGAGAATTTACGTGTGTAACTGCACATTCAAAGGATCCACGTGTCGCACTTTACTGACCGATTTCGTTGCTCAAAAGGTAATTTCGATTTTCGGTGTATTTCTAAAAGAAAAATCAATTTTCATCAATTTTTCCTCCGATCTTATCAACCGGAATCGAGTAAGTTCGGTTTCGTTCAAAAGGATTTATTTCCAATTATCAATCAAGTATAAATGATCCCCAAGCGTTTGGACCAAGTTTGCACAAAAAAAAATCAAAAAGCAAGCATGGAAAAAAGAATTTCGATATGCATTGGCTTTCTTAGCCATAAGAACCTACTGTAGAATTGTCCTTTCTAAAAAGAACTTATCACCGTTGGTTTGAGAATTTATGTTCTGTAGTTCTATCGGATCAGAATGAACGATGTTCCGAACGACCCTGAGTCGACGAGGTCATCGAAAACAACGGATATTACTTTTTTTAGTAAAACCTTGGTGGAACATTAAGTTACAAAATTATGCGTACGTTAATGATAATTAGTAGATTACTGAAACAGTATCATCAGAGAATCCCGAGCGGAAAAACAGGGAGGGGGAGACAAGAACAGGAAGAAAACGGTCGAACCGCGAACCGTAGTAATTATAGTCACAATAGTTCGAATCTGTATTTTCTATGGTATTGTTTCCAAAGTACGATCCTGCCGACTTCAGCGGTTGATTTCAATTGGCGTTCAGTATCCAAGTTTCAGGGTAATTATCTTCAATCCATTTTCCAAATAAACGCGAGCGTTCTTTTTTGTTTTGTTTTTGTGAAAATGATAAGGGGCAAGGTAATGTTTTGTAATTTCGTAAGTAAATCTTTTATAATTTTAAGCAGACGGTGCGTAGTATGGGAAAACATGTAGCGAGCTGGCAAAGTCCGTGGTTCGTCCTGTATCGACCGAACGTGCGAGAATTTCGGAAGTACGACGCGCAGGCTTTCGTAAGTACGTATATACAGATATGGGTACGTGTGTATTCAGTTGAACGTTGGTGCTTGAGTTGTGTGAGTGTGATATGAGGCCCTGTAGGAATTCACCGTCAGGCGTAAATTCTCCCGTGCTCTCTTGGTCCCCCTCACCCTTGAGTCTCGTTCTCTCCAACTCACTTGGTCTCTCATTCCCTCTCTCGCATCTCCCACGACGTAGTAGTCTCGTGGAGAGCTCCCTGGCTCTCCCCTTTGGTGGACTTTAGAGTCCACCCTAACAAACCCCTGTTTTCCACCCCTTCACCCACACCTCACGAAAGACCCCTAGTTCACCACCGTTTCTCCGCCGCCTCCAGCGACTACATTCTCCAGTCCAACGAGGGTGACCAACCCTCCTTTCTCCTCCTTTCCCCCCGTGCTTTCTCAGACCTGAGAGACGCCGGCGTCCAGTGATGCTCAAGTTTAAGGCTCGCTCGATCTTCCCTCCGATTTTTCGAGATAGGATCACCACTTTTGCCTAATAACTCGTAATTCTCATACGGAATGGTAGGATCTCTGGAGTGTTCATGGTTTCCATTTTTTTGCATTTTCTTTCGTCAATGCTTGATTGGAAGTACGAAAAATGAGTTTTGGAATGGCTCGGTTGGATCGTGTTCGCTTCATACGAAATGGGAAAAGTCCACTGATGAGCCCTCTGGCGATTTTTGCTGTCGAACGACGTCGGACCTCATTAGCGAGCCAATTTAGCTCAGTCCTGCTGACTCTCTAATGTTCGATTTTTATTTGAATCGTCTATGGTGTTTACCCAATCACCACAGGCCCGTGGTTTGGCATTGGCAGCATTGAATAGTGCTGCCTCTGCACATTGAGCATAGCCAACGCTCTAGACCCTGGTTGAACCTACGAGTCGTGTCCGGTCATTTTGAGATCCCCAAAATCATATGTTTCCCCGGTCAGTAATTCTTTCATACGAAAATTCAAAATCCATTACGTTTCCCCCAGCGGTCCAGTGCGAAACCGTAGTTTTGGTAAGACTGCCCCCGAGTCGTCGAAGTTGGCATTTCGAGCAGTTGATCAGAGTTTCCAGACTGGTGGTTCGATCTACGAATTACGTCATCACCCATCGATCTTCCGATTAAAAGAACGCTGTACCACCTCCAATAAAACATTCCAGTATAAAGTCTCTTCGCTAAAAAGAAAAATAACGGAACATTCCGCTCCTGTAGTCGATCAAACAAACGGCGGTTCGAAATTAGCCGTCGATTCCGTATTAATATCTCGCATAAAACGGGAACCGCGACCGGGGTGGCTTTTCGCATGAGCAACCAAAGGGGCAGAGAGTCTCACGTCTCCATTAGGATAACGTTGAAACGCTGTTGAAGCGTGGATCCCCGAACGCGTGTGTTCGCGGTTTAACACAGCGAGCATCTGGTTCACTGATAATCAGTAGCGTTGGAAGATTCTCTGATCAGGCATTGGCAACGCCACGCCACCAAGTGACGGAAGGATCTGCCCACGAGCGGTAACATTGCGCTCTCGAACGACAGGAGGGCTGACGGTAGTTGAGAGGCCGCCTACCAGCCTGCCCAGGACCAAACGGTCCGGCAATCTCTCGCGCAGTTGTTGTCTTCATCGCGAACAAGAGGGAGTCACCTCGATCGTACCTAATGTTCTGAAAGGACTCGAACGACCCCTCGGTGGCACTTGCATGCAGCACGGGTTGCGCCTCTGCATGCCGATGCACATCCAAGACTGGTACACGTGCACATCCGGTTGGCAGATAGAAGGGCGTATCTTTTATCAGATTCGCCACGTGTGTAAACTGGATGAAGCCTCTTCGTCGTTCACCGGTCTTCAACATCAAGCTGCCCATGCTTACTTCTACCTACGTACCCGGTACGTACAAATGTTGCTCACATAGATATGCCGAAGCGACCTATAGATATCCGACGCGTGGGTTGAGAGAGAAACTCTGTGAAATCTAGGAAGCGGAGAGGGAAGGAGGAGAGAGAGAAGCAACCGAGCGGAGAACACCCTGAGCTCGTAGTAAGTGGGGTATGGAGATATCTGGAGCGGGGGTTGGAGCCTGCTCGTAAGAGGGTGTCACGAAATAGGGGATGAAAGAGAAGGAGAGAAAACGATGGAGAAAACCGGTGGGACGAACCTGAGGAGGTGGAGGTGTATTGGAGGGTGCCACTACCACGACTTTGTATGTGTACATAGGTTATGTACTCAACTATACACCAACATCACACTGCGCAGCACATAGAAGTTCTCGTAGACACTGGAGGAATTGAATATATACATATATATGTACTACGTCTTCACGTACATATATTTACCATGTGCACATACCTATAAACTATAAAAAGGAATTTATGTACACTTCCACATGGATACACGTGTGTTGAAATTTGGTACGTATGTAGAGTGTATACGTATATATGCATTGTATGTTCACATACCTCCTTACGTTCTCGTAAACTGTCGGAGGAGAGACCAGCACGCAGCTCGTGCTTTACCCTTTGAGTTGCGCCCTTTCAGCTCCGAAACTTCCACACGGACACTCATGGAAGTACACATTCACGTAGGCCAAGAGAGAACGGATAGCAAAGTTGGGGTTGAGGAGGGAAAGAGGTCGAATTTTACAAGGGTGGACGTTCACATCCCCGAGAAGAGGCTTGCCCAGAGATATGGAGATTGCGCTTCAGACACATCGAGACGAATATTTTGCACGCGTTACACGCACTCGTGTATTTCTCTGACTGGATAAAATTTCCGCATCTTTTCGTTGGATATGCCGCGATGCACACGATCGTTTCGTCAGATACGAAGATCCTGAAGGGTAACGGTGCGCAGGGGGCAAGTGTGCGCATTTTATGTATCTCCGAACGGGCCAAGATGATTGATGGCTTGCTGTAGCCAGTTAGACTTCTTTGCGTGGAGAATTTGGTAAATTAAAAAAAAATGTACACGCTCATGATCCTGAAATGGATTTTTCTCACATCGCAGAGTGACAACCCGAAACTGAAATTGGGGTTTGCCAATTCGTAGCAAGAATTCATTTTTAATCAATTATCAGTAAAAACTTTGATGTTATATTGGGTGCTGATAGAGTTATGGGTTTCCAAACGCGTTTGGTTTTGATGGAGGTAAGTGTTCGCGCGCGTACACTTATCTGGGCTTGAACAGCTTTATTATTCCAACTTTTCCATCCTTTCAATCCTCTCAATCCAACCTTCAACCTTTAAATCCTGATGACCCTTCAAATTTCAAAGTGCGCACACTTGACCCTAACGTTGGTAGCGCTCTTATTGCTTATCAGCTGATGATCACAATATTTACCAAATATTTATTATTTCAATTATCAATTAAATTTATTGAATCATTACATTTATTGTTATTATTAAATAATATTTATTTTTAATTTACTTTATTTGACATTACTAATCAGCTGATGATCAGAAAAACCAGGACACTGTTCGATATCTCTTCCGTGGTGCAGATGTCCACCCACTTCTGGCTACATCAATGACACCGGGAAGAGCCGTTGACCATACGGGTGTGCTGGACAAGACTGCGGTTGGAAGTTCGTCGTTTCGTCATTTCTTCACCCTTCCAACACCCGCAAAGTTTTCAACGTCTCGTATTGCGCAACCAGGATTGCCGAGAAAGTGGAGGAGCCTTCTCCAGCCGTCAAGGTGCACCCTAGTGTTATCTACGCCCGCTCACACTGCCGAATTCAAAATACGTCAATACCGCGCAGAATTTGGGTGTCCCCTGCGCCAGGACGGAGACGGGCTTGCACGGGATTCCTGAGGCCTGGCACGCGAGGAGAGAATGTGCATGGTACCTCTAAATTAGATGGCCTTGGGCCATGGGCATCATAAACAGTCTGGAGTTAAGACTGAATAGAAACTTCAATTTTCTTTTCGGGATAATATCGTAACCAGTCTAGTACAAATATTTTTTGCATTTTGGATTTGACGCGCATAGTCAGCGAGAATGGAGAGGAGATTGAAGAAGAAAAAAAAAACGTTTTTTGGTAGGAGGCAAACTAATGAAGGGTTAAATAATACAAAGAAAAAAATAATACAATATTTATTGCTGTAGTCATCAAACTGTATAAATTATTTCTCCGTGCATAGTTTGATCTAGCGTACAGTCCTTTTCAAAATTTCAATCCAAGACGTACCAACATCGTCAAACCCGAGTCTCGTTATAATCGAAAGGTTAAATTTAACATTTGTAAATTTTTATTTATTCCTGAATGAAATATATAAAAAACTGAACATATAAGCCATGATTTGTATCAGTAAATTCACGATTGCCTCATTTCGGACCATCTTTTCGAACCATCCAGTAATACTTCAGAGCCTGTCTGCACCAGCGTTCACACTCCAGTTCCCAACATTGTTTTAATCCCCTTTAGCTTTTCTCCGAGCATCGAATACGAAAGAAACCCATCTTTTTTGGATTTCTCGAGCGCAAGCATCGAGCAAGAGTCGCAATAAGATAGCAGCGTGGTACCTGTCGGATTCGGTTGAAATTTTCATGCTACCCTGAACTATTCAATGCAAGAGAGTTAAAGACGAGAAACGATAGGGCAGGGTGAGGAAAGGGAGAAGAATAAGAACGATTGAAAGTGAGAGAGAAAGGGACGAAGAAAATAGTAGAAAGAGAGAGAGAGAGAAAGAGATAGAAAGAGACGGAACGAGAGCGGGGGAGTTCGAGAGAGATCACTAGCAATTGAAACGTCCTGCTGCCTCATCCTCAACTTGGCGAGAGTCTGCGGCGACTGTGACGCCGTTTCTGCGCCCTCGTACCCATCTATTTTCAATAAAGCACCGAGGAATCCACGGTGGCCATGACGGTGTGGCTAAATCCTGAATATTTCAACGGGGTCTCTCAGTAATGATCCGAGAACGGCAGAGACACTGCCAACCGTACCGGATATAGTATAAGGTAGTACAACGATGAGAACAGGGTTACGACGTTGGGGGTGTCTCACCCCTTGTACCCCCCGCCCCCTCCCAAACTCTCCGATTCGTGTTCCCCTTCGCGCGGAATTGGGAGCTCCGGCAAATGGAATGGGAAATCGTGAGCGAGTATAGCCATCTCTGGAAGCCCAAAAGGGCGTATCTTCGAAGATCCATCAGCTTTGAACCGTACAATCGTGCCCCAGACGTCATCAGAAGTTTCTACACTTATATATACAGGGTGAAAAGCGAGAAACGGTAGACCCGATTTATTTTATTTAAAAATAATAGCTTTGAACAACACACGTCAAAACACACTGTTACACGTAATTTTTTATTCAATTTTTTTTCCTTCTTCAAGGTCATCATTTTTTTTCATCCCGCGGATTGCAGCCCGAATAATTGTACGAGTGTACAGCAACGTCAAGGAATTTGTCTCTAACATTCGTTTAAGTCACAGATTTAATGCGAACAATTTTGCACGTTTTGATTTATTATTATTGTATATATATATATATATATATATATATATATATATATATAATGTGATAAGTATGACGTAATTAATAAAATAAATACAAATAATTAATTAATTATATACAATAAATAAAATAAATATTAATAATTCATCAATTCAATAAACATAGTCAATAATTTATCGTTTAACATTTTTGTTGTTTATTTCTGTTTCGTTAAATTTTCAAAATGATTCCCTTTTGATCACCATAAAACAACAGGATTCTGTGATACAAGGAGAAACACCTTCACCTGACGTTGTGGATTTATTCGTACGTACACAATTGTGCTTTCAAATTCAACAGAGATATCCAGGTGGTCTGTTTCTCGTGACTCACCCTATATCTATATATTATTATATATATATACGTATATATGCGTACACGTCGGTGGCATGACGCTATTTCCGTTGGCTGCCGATATTAGGAACGCCGCGTCGAAATACACACGCGATCCGTGCGATTCCTGACGTTGATCGCGCGCAAGGAATTGCGAGACGCCGTCTCGCCCGGCATTTCAGATGGGATTTCGGGGTGTAGTTAGCAAACGGGGTGCAGGTATATAGACCCAGGACGTCTGGTGAGATCGATCAAAGTGCTTCTTCACATACTTATCAGTAGTGACGAATGTTTTCGAGGTTTTACGAAATTTATTTATTTACTTATTTATTTAGTTGGATTTCAAATAAAATTCGATGATAATTATTGTGAAAATTCTAGATCTGGGTCCTGTGATACACGTAAACTGTAAATTTAAAGATATTTATTTGTTTATCGAAAATTTTATTGTTTTATTATTGAGAATTCTGATTTGTTTAATTAAAAAAGCCTAAAAAATCACTACAATTTTTTTCTCATGGCTTTTTAGGAAAATTATTGTTTCTTTTTCGTTTTATCATTTTTTCCTCGATACTTTTCGAAACGATCGTTTGTAAAAGTAACTTTTTGCACTCGTTTGTGCATACCTTGATTTTTATTATTTGCATTTTTTGTAAATTTTGTTACTTTTCATAGCGATGTATTTTGCTGAGAAAATTGAAGATTGGAAATGCTTCGAGGTGTGCCAGATTTAATAAGATTCTAGTAAATCCACGATACTGGTATTTTAATTGATTTTAATGACTTCAATTTAATTAATATATTCAATTTAATTGTTAAAAGTTGGAGAAAACGTTTAATTAAACAAATAATTTAACGAAGAATTTTTTTTTTTTTAATATTGTGATTGACTGTATGAACAAAATCGAAGACTGGCATCAAAGTGACGTTTTCTCGTGAGAATTCGAAAGGGACAAATCCCTTTTACATTCCCTCGTTCGAAGTGCGCTCCGCGAAGAAAAAAAAAGGAGCAACGTAAGAGGAAGAAATGGCTGGGCTGATGGGAAGGGACGCAGGAGAAATGAATAATTTCGTGAACTCTTTGTGTGCCTTTGATGGTATATTGTACGTGGTATATAGATGGAAAGGTTCACCCCCTTCTTTTTCGGGAGGAGAAACGAAATTGTCTTGCGGCTTCGCTTCCTCGCGGATCAGGATCTCTTAAGGACTCTCGGTGTTTGTCCGAGACAAAGAAAGCGTTCATTAAGGAAACGCATTAGCGGCTAGCTCTTCTTTTCCTTTTTCTTCTTCTTCAGCTTTCTTACTCTTCATTCTCATCGTGCATCTCCGCGTTCCTTATTTCTTTTTCGATGTCTCTCGGAGTTTCGCTCTTCGCAGACTTTCCTCCCTCATTTCTCCTCCTCATTCACCTCTAACCTCCTCCTTTTTGGAAAGTACCACGTTCCACGTGTTTTACGTTTATTCCACTCGCTCTGTTCCATGGAATAATTTTCTACGTCCAACCAAAAATTTCTCAACCGAAAATCATTAATTACGTCGGCGGGGCGGGGGGGGGGTAATCATACATTCAACTCTGACACCACATATTTTCGTTATCTCGAGGCTTCTGCATTCCAACATGTAAGAAATACGTTCGCGTGAATTATTATTGTTGTTTATTTGGCTTTATAAAATCTGCGAGTAAACTTTTTTTGAAAAGACTGTTGGAATTATCATTTTAAAAAATGACGGATGAGGGGTACTTGACATTGGTCAGGTTTTTTTTGAGTAATTATGAAGGCATGATACTGTCCTTTTATGAGACATTTGGGTTGAACGAGGTTTTTTTTTTTCATTGGAATTTTCGACTTCTTACGAATGTAAACCTTCTCCAAATGAAGCGACCAAGCTACTGATGAAACTCGAAAATTAGGGTTATTCAAAAAAATGAATTCTAAAATATAAAGTACATTTATTAAAAAATAGTTTGTACACTCATTTTCATGTACATTGACAGAGTTGTATACAAGAATTTCCTGCAGAGATATAAATAATTACAAAGTATTATTAACATAACCCATCAATGTAATATTAATGATAATTTAAATATCATCAGCCGTTATAAAGAACGATAATATAACCATACATAAATAATAAACCAAAAATCAATAAAGTATTACTAAATAATAAACAAAATACATCATACAACTATATTAATTCTAACAACAAAATTATAATACCTCAAATTCAACGATATCGACACGTTCTAACATTCTAAATAACCAAATTAAAAAATTCATAATATTCCTCACACTATTCTACCAATTTCGTTTTGTTTTTTTTTTTTTTTCATATCCATCCACAGCAATCCACGATTCGTTCGTACTTTCAACCTTTTCAAATTTCACTTTCTCCAAAAACCTATTTTTCGAAAATTCCTCTGTGACCCCTGACCACTGACCCCTTAAATACCAGCCGGAAACGAGAGACATCGTGAAGTCTACGAATGAGCCAAGTCACACGAAATACCCGTGTATCTTCCCATTCGTACACATATATAGGTGTGGCTATGGATTGCGATCCGACTATCGGGGAGCACGGAGCTGACCCTCGCATCAACCTCGCGGTAACCAGCGAAGAGGTACTCCGCGATTCGCCACTCTGTCCCAGCTAGTGGTGCACGATCTTCGTGCACCGTTGTCTCGATCGCCATAATTTGCTACCTTCTCGCGTTCGTGAGCACGATCTAAAAACTTATGTATATATATATATATATATATATACACAGTTCGGTCTTTGCCCGAGCACAATGACGTACCCGTGCACTCTTTGTGAGTCAGTCCAGAGTCATCTCCACCAAGCTTACAATTTGAGAACAATGAAAAAAAAGAGCAAAAAAAAGAAAACAAAAGAAAAACGTAAGACTCACGTTGAAAAATTACGTAACTAATTATTAAAAAACGATTACTCCAAGTAACTGCTCCGCCTCTTTGATGGCTGATAATTTGATAATTAACGACGACGAAAGTCCATGGAAGATCGATTTTTCCAATATTATTATTGGAAAAACGTAAGTTATTTTTTGTTTGTTGCTCTGAATGCTTATCTATTGTAATCAATGGATGCTTCGAGTGTTCGACTTTTGTATCTTAAAAAATTATTTATATTATTATAGGGATTATATTTGATTTATATTATTACTATTTTGTTTGGTTGATATTTATATAACAACCAAACAAAATAGTAATAATATAAATCAAATATAATCCCTATAATAATAGAAATAATTTATAAAGATCGTCAGAAATCTTAATACAATTAAATGGTGATCTTTTGGTTTTCTCGAAATTTATTTTTTCAAATTCTGATTTTTTATATATACTTGAGATTCAATAACGAATATTTACGTTCATGTATATGTACTTTTATATTTATTTGCTGCATGAGAGAACTAGCCGGATATTGCAATAATTAGGAAATTGTTTACCAGAAAAAAGTTGCAGACAAACAAAAATAAAATTGAAAAAATGGGAACATTTTACACTCGTATTATTGTGTATCCATTTATATGTACAAGAGTATGTATATTTATATATATATATGTGTACGTCTGCGTTCGTGCGTGACGTTTTATTACCTTAACAAGCACTTATCTTTATACAACGATAGATAAGATCGTCGTTGAGAAGTGTGCGAAAGGGAGGTTCGACGAAGGCACAATCTCGATGTCGATATGCTCTCTGAGCGGAGCACCATAATCGCCGTGCGATCTCTTCGATAGCACAGAGCAAACGTTCTCTCGTGAACCCTTTTGTCTCCACTTTTCAATATTTGCTAATTTTCACAATCACGCATAAGAATAACGACTCCTCGTCCATATCTGTACTCTTCGTTAAGACGAAGTGGAAGTAATACCATGTGACCTGTGAGAGCGGCAAAAACGTTTGAAACAAGTTTTCTCAAAGTTCAATAACTTTTAGCATAAAATAAAATCATCGGGTCGTTCGTGTGTAAATTCTGCAGGGCCTGATGCTCGATTTTTTCAAAATACTCAACCGTTTGAGAAAAAACTGCAGTCGAATATTTTTGAGGTTATGTAGCTTTTCTACGGATCGTTAAAGCCTCGTTTATCTTTGGATAATAAAAAGAGAAAAACTTTTTTCTATTAAAAAAACCTTTTTTTGGTTTTCTTAAAAATAAACAATCAAAGCCAAGAAAATGAAGATCAAGATTTACTTGTCTGATCTGAAACAAATTTTCAACCGTATTTAGTACTTTTAAACAGATTCCCAAACAAACCCAAACACAAATTTGCAAAAGAAAACAAAATGATAAAATAAAAATAACTATCTTTTCGAAAAATACAAACATTCTTTTAAGCAACCACCCATACCAACTACGAAATTCTTCAACCCTTACCTCGGCTACACCAGCATCTCCACAAAAAAAAACAAAAAAAAAAAAAATTAAAAACTCTTTTCATCCAACCATCCAAAGTTAACCTCTTAATTCCTGCGCGATCGAATACCCCGGGAAACAATTTTCCGCCATGCAAAAAAAAATAAAAACGTGGGCGCGTTCGACAAGAAACTCCTAGGAAAATAAATCGGCAAAAATAGATAATCCCAGTTTCGTTAATAAGCTGTGGGAGTGAACAAAAAATTAATGGGGATCAGGTATCGCGGTATACTTGCTCCAACTAATAAATATATTTACGGAAGATCGAGAGTATCTTCGATCGCGACATCAGCGAAGACCCGGGACCTCTCAAGTACGTAATACTTATTGGTACACGATAAGTACTATTATATACCGTTATATATATATATTTACATCTATCTGTATACACATATACCTATATATATATATATATACGTGTATTTATATATAGATATATATTTATTTATTTATTTATATATATATGAGCGTGGGGCGCCTCTAGCCCCACGAAGAACACGATCCCTCGTGGCCACCACCGTGCATCACTCTTCGCTTTGCCTTCTCGCATAGCCCGGGTTTCGAACGGCGTGTAATTTACGAGCTCGATGTGACCAGCGCGAGGAACGGCTTATCGACCGATTCCGATCGGTCCGAGAGGAGGCGACCCGCACTCAGCTTCTTCTCTCTCTCTCTCTCTCTTTCTCTTTCTCTCTCTCTTTCTCGCTCCATCTCTCTCTCTCTCTCTCTCTCTCTCTCTCTCTCTCTCTCTCTCTCTCTCTCTCTCTCTCTTTTTCTCTCTCTCTCTCTCTCTCTCTCTCCCTCTCTCTCTCTCTCTCTCTCGCTCTCTCTCTCTCTATCTTTCTTATTTTCTCTCTCTCTCTCTCTCTCTCTCTCTCTCTCTCTCTCTAGTTTTCTCTTTACCTCTCGTCTCCGAAGGTAATGCAAAAAAGCGCTGGGAGATCGCGAGGTTGTTACTCGGCGAAGTAATGAGAGAATATCGCGAGAGTTCGCGGGGATACTGAGGAAAGAGGAAGAAGATCGGAAGGGGTGGAAGGTTATGGAGGAAACAAGGTTTAAGAGAAATATGAAACGGAGGGTCTATGGAGGAAATATGTGACGGGGGTTGTATGCGGCGGTCCTTCGATCTATGGGAAACGGTCAAGGCTATCGAAAATATGTTTCAATTGTTGGAACAGCTTCAACTTCCGTACTTTCGAAAAAAGAAAAATAAATTAAAATTGGTTTTTTTTTTTGGTATTTCAATTTTGTAATCGTAGTTGGGGAAATCAAGTATTGGGGATTTCTATGTAATGTTTTAGCTTGGTTCAAATTAAACCAATGCGAACTTCAACGATTTTATAAAATTATTTTGTTGTTTTATATTTATTTTGCATCTAATATTTTTTTCCCCCATTTGCAGTTATCTAATATCATCTTTTGCAGAATTTTATCTTAAACACGATTATTTATATCATAATTCTACAAAAAATGATTTTTAAAAATGTTTTATAACTTTTAAATCTGCAAAATATTGAGATATGATAAATTGGTACAAATTATCAATCCAAAAACAGTAAGCAGTAATGTATCGTTTCGATATTACTGTTTGTTTTTGTATTCTCAGTATCGAACGATTTCGATCGTCCCAAAATATTGTTTTCTCAGTTTCAAGGTGATACACGATTGATTGCAAATTGTCATTTTTTCGAATCGCCACGACTCGGTTATTGTCCCCATAACCGATACGGAATTAATTAAAATTCGACCTTCGATCTAGTAAACGAATGTTATTATTTAAAACCCCAGAAAAAAATAGAAAAATGACAGTTATTGTTTTTCACAATTGACCACTTTCCTTTACACGGAAAACGTTGAATGGTGGTGGGGGCGATGACATTTTTCAAAGGAATTTTGAATCGATATTTCTTACAAAATTAAAAACGAAAAACCTTCGATGATTCCAGTTTTTTTTTTTGTGTTAAATTACTATCGAAGAGATATGAATTTCGTAAAAAAAGAGCGCAAAATTTCTCGATTGACATTCATTTTGTTTTTATGATGTCGAGTTAAATTTTGATGTATTTAAAGCTTTTTTTGGATAAAAAGAAAATGACCGCGAATAATTCGTTTCCTCGTACAATTAAATATGAATTCGTGTTCAGTACGCTCATCACGGGTTGCAAAATCGAAGTATGATTTATTCGAATGTTATTCGTCTGTCGTAATTATCCATGAGTGATTTAGCTTTGTTCGATCGAGGACAAAAACTCTCGCAATAATGACAAAAAGAGTTTGAAAAGTTGAAACGCAACGCGGACAAACAAATTCGTCAGAGCCATCCATCATCCTCGAGCTCGTCTTTCGTTTTTTTTTTTAATTATTGTTTTATTTTTTCTTATTTTTTGCTCGTTCGTTTTTTTTTTTTACCCCTCGATCTACCAGGTTTCAGCTAATTACTTTATTTACTACGATAAACGGGGCGGCGTCGCGAGGATGGGTCACGCGGTGCATCCTATAAAGACGACTCCTATATACGCTGCTCCTCACTCGCAAAAACTTGCTCAGACATACAAAAGCGATTCTCTCCTCTGTCTATAAATAAACCAGTTTCTGAATCGGGGTAATTTATTGCTCGACGTATCACGCATCACGGTAACGAGGAATAATGGCTATAAACAAACGTTGTATTCTTTACCGTGGATTTGCAGGTGTATTCTCATACATATGCATTTGCAAGGGAACACTAAATACCAATATGAGAAAATCTGTCCTCGGCTTATTGAGTATTATACAGCCTTGCGCAAAAGTATTGGCCACCTTGGTTGTTCTACGTTCGAAAAAGCTGCCGGTGTGATTAAGGTTATATCTGGATTAAGAAACAGTGATCAATAATCATTTTTGTAATTATTAAATAATTTTTTAAATTATTAAATCACTTTTGTAGTGACTAATTCATTTTTTCATATTATTGAATCATTTTCGTAATTATTAAATCAGTTTTATAGCTGTTCAATCATGTTTGCAGTTATTAAATAAATTTATTACAGCCTGTTAATATTTTTTGCAATTATTCAACGATGTAAATCATTTTTCTAGTTAGTAAATTGTTATTATTGTTCGATTTTCGTTTTATTGTTCATATAAATATACAAGGATTAAAATATTTAGTCTAATGAGTAAAAAAAATGTAGTTCGTTATTTTGGAACCATTGAATTAAAAAAAAACTCCTTTTGGTTAATACTCGATGACTCGTTTCGTTAATTTCTTGCCGTTACTTTGAATTTTTATTAAAACACATAATTTTCAAAGTACGACAATAAATTAATGAGACAAATCGTTGATTGTTAATTAAGTCAAGTTAATAACGATACAAAAAAATATTAAGTGTTAGACAATCTGTAATTTTTAATTACAGGGAGTTTGATACTTTTGTACGAGTCTGTATATGTCCTTTGGATTTACAGTTCCACGTATTTATCCAATTAGTTGGACAATATGCAAACAAGCGCAATATATGTTTGTTAACGACTGGGACAATAAAGTTCCAGGAATAAAAATGAGTCGATGCATAACGAGGGAACATCCACCAAAGATAAAGATTTCTATTGGATACTGCATTGCAGTCAAAAAGAGGCGTTCTTTTTCTAGCATTGGGTCGCCATTTTGTATTTTTTTAAAACGCAATGAAAACGTGTTAAATCTTTTTTTAAAAAAAATTCTCATCCTGGTTGCTTCATTTTTATTATTGAAAAATAAACTTCGAAAGAAAACCTTTTTGATCTTTCAAATAATATAAACAGAACGGAAAATAAATGAATTATTTCAAAATATTTATTTTAATCATTCACTATTTATAAATGAATTTTTAATTTCAAATTTTCGTTTCAATAAAAAAAGCTGTGTTGTCGCGATTGGCATTCGATTTATAAAATAGTAAAACATTTATTTTAATGACGAATTAATATATTACATTTCTGGGTGATTATTAATAATAATAAAATTATCTGAACGTTTTGATTAAATTAAAAAATTAAGCTTCTTTTTTATTTCACGTTTACTGCAAAAGTACAATCACTTAATTGTTTTTTTTCTTTCAATTTTAATTTTTTTCTTTTTTAATTTTGCATTTTCCTTTTTTAGTTAATTAATTTCTCAGGCATAATTGTTGTTTCCGTAAATTATGTATAATTCAGTGGAGGACGAAAGTCATTTAATCTTTCAAAAGTCACAAAGACAGTTATGCGTTTCATCTTAAGAGTCTGAAAGGGAACATTGTAGAAATTTATGCTAATCGATACCCTTGGGCGTATCGATGTTTCCGGTAATTCCAAAGAGCGAGTCTTCGAAATGAATGAGCGCTGGGTTGTTACCTGTCAGTTCTTTCGAAGCGAGAAATACGAGTTTTCCCGTCGGAATGAATGATTTTCAGCCGCGAAAATTCGAAAATGCACTCAGAAGCGATTATCTCGTGATGCTTCAACAGCAAACGCGAAAGCTTCTGAAAAATGTTGCTTCACAAATCCACGTATCAGGCACGCCTACGCTTTGTTCAATTTCGTGCTGCGAGACAGATGGCAGATATTTGTCTCGTTGCGAGAGAAGTTTTGTTCTCGAGATGAAGAGCCGCTCTTTCGAACAAAAAATCGACCCAAAATAATTAATTTCAATTAATCAATTAATTTTATTTAAATTCCACTCGAACAAGCATAAAAAATGATTTCGTAAATCTAAAATAACTTCGGTCATCAGAATTTCGTTATTCAATAAGTAAAAATGTTTAATTATTATTTAAAATATTATCAATATAATATTTTTAATAATTATCATATAAAATATTTTTTTTTATCATTAAATCTTATTTATCAATTTTGTTTATAATTTATATTATATTTGTTCACTTGATTTTAATTTTTTCTATCACCCTAATTATAAATTAATATTTTTTTTTACAAACCTTACAAAATATATTTATTCATAGTGTTTATTCGCTGCGCATTTTAGGATACCTTGATCCTTTTTTTTTTGTTTGACGTTGCTGGCAACGTCTTTTACATATACGAAGAGATCAAGAATTTTTCGTGGGTGGAGCGAACGCGGATACACGTGTCCGAAAAGACGAGTGACATTGATTGACGTTCACTGGGCGTTTCGAATTATTATGGCTATTCGAAAAATTCAGAAAATTACATATATATATATACATACACAAAAAACGCTATTTTGTATTATTTGCAGTTAACTTATCAATACAAGTTGCCTACAAAATATACAATGCCTCAAATATAACACACTATAAATAATATAAAAAATAATTTCATCTTAAATAAATTAACTTACAAACATAACTTACCCAAAAAAATCTCATATACATATAAATTGCTTGAACATAAAAAAAAGCGTGTCTACCCTATAAAAAAATTAGACTCCCAAATTTCTTCCCCATTGTCGAACCAATCATCGTCCAAAAAAAAACATATATTTTAAAAAATTATTACGTTTCTTCGTTTTCCGCAATAGAGGAATTCGTAATGACAAAGAGAAAGAAAAAAATGTTTCGGAGATACCGGGGCGCAGGGGTAGCTCCGCAAGCTCGTAGTCTTTTACCGCTGCGCAGTCGGAGAGGGCGCTGTATATTTCTTCTATTGTCTAGCCACGGAGTTTCCTATTGTTTCTGGAATTTATCGCTTCACGGGAAGTTTGGCTAGCTAGCCCATGCTGAAGCACGCGGGGCGCTTTCATCTTCCCAGAGAAGAGAGATAGATTCCCCTATATATATATATATATATATATATATCCACATAGTTTCTCTTTCTCGTTCTAATTCTCGCGCTGAAAGAGGCAACAGTGGGAGGAAGAGAAAGAGACATAGAGAGAGAGCGAGAGAGGGCAAGAGAAGGGGGAGAGGGGGAGGGGGGGGGGGAGTATAGAGCGGGGGAGCGTCGGCGGTGTCGGCATAGAGAAGCATCCGGGCACGATAATTACTACTTCACCAAATTATTTATGCCCGAAATAAATCAAGTGAAAGCTTAATTGCTTTCCTCGAATCCGATAATTCGTTGCGTGTGTACTCGATTTTACGTTTTCCGACGGCGAAGACGCCAAAATACGATAAAAATGTACGTACGGATATTTTTTTCTAGCGCGTGTATGTTTTTTTTTGCTTTGTTTTTTTTTTAATTTTTATTTTTGAAAATACTGTTCATCGACGACGGAAATTATTTTGGAATACAAGGTTTCTTCGTTGCATTTTTGATTGACAAATGATAAATGGATTTTCTGAAATTGATTTATTATTTATTATTTATTATTTGTCGATTATTATAATTCGATTGGGAGCCAACGAGTATATTGGTAAAGTAATATTATAGAAAATTCTGTAATATTAATAAATATAATATAGTAATATAGTGTAATATATATATATATATATTAAAAATAAATAAATATTGTATTTAGTGTAGCGAATTTATTATGTATTCTTCGTTCGTATTATTAATAATATTATTGTTTTTTCTCACATGCCAAAAACAGAGGGCACCTCGTCGTTCTCGATTTATTTATTAAACGCTACTGACACCAATCGGCGTTCGTACTTCGATGTACTTTCGAGTTGTGTTCGTTCGGATAGCTCGCGATCGATCATGCAATCACGAGGCTCTCAAGCTTTTAAGAGCGCAATGCACGCGAACCAACACTGGGCCCAAAGCAAAATATGGTGGGCCCTTAAAGAAATACTCATTCATATGGGAAAAAGAAAAAGAGAGGGAGAGAGAGAGCTGCAAAAAAAAGAAAGAAAATAGTTCTGCCAAAAACGAAAGAAAGAGGGAGAGGGAAAGAGAGTTGTTAAAAAGAAAAATTAAGAGAGAGAGAAAGAAGCTGACCAAGATAGAAGGAAAGAGAAAGCTCTCATCAGAAGAGAGCAGATCCATTTCGATTTCAGTTATTAATAAGAATTCCTCACTATCTCTACCGGAGGTGTATAATCATTGCTCGTAAAGATGACTCTCTTGTTTCAAATCTCGCGTGTATGTGTTTATATCCATACAAGTTTTTCCTCCCCCTTCGTCTCTTGTCCAGCACTCATAATCGGATAGGCAATTATCCGGCTGCTCTATAACTGCCTCAATTTACATTCCATCGTCCACTCCTTGAATACACCGCTGGGTACACGATTGGCTGCCTGCATCTCGTACACGCTGTCTCTTCTTTTTTTTTAATTATTCGTGGAGAAAAATTCGTGGATTTAAAGGACGAAGGATTTTTCGTTAGGATTAAAAATTACAAAGAAAAGGAAAATGGAAAAAACAAATAAGGGCTGGAAAAGAACGAAAGAGAAAAAAGAGCGTTGGGACAGAGTGAGACTGGAAAACGATGCTACTCATGATGGAGGTGGTAGAGAGGGAAGGTTTGGCAACAGGTTTCACCCCCTTTACGAGATTCCACTATACATCCTTTTTTTTCTCATTTTTCTCTCTTTCTATCTTGTTTTTTTTTTCTCGTTTTCTCGCACTTTCGTGTCTTCAGCGATTTTTCGGAAAACAGTGGATTTTCCGGATGAAAATACGTGGGAAAATGCGAACATGAATATTGAGTGGATAAAAAAAGTGTACGCGAATTTTCAGGTTGTAATGGAACGTTGAAAATTGTATCCTTAATGTGTCTACGTGTGGGTGTGTACACATTCGTAAATTCGTACATTTATTCGTCTGCATGACCAATACAACCACCCAACCTTCTCGATCTCAGTCTGACGAGTGTTTTGCGGGAAACCGGTTTTCATTCTTTCCCTCGCTGACGTTTGAAAATCACCAAGCACTGCCTTTAAACGTCTATCTTTCCCACGCTTTAGTACACTCCTCCTGCGTCATACATTCACGATAACGTCGCCATTTTTGACGACGGGAATTATTATTGTTTCGGAACCATCAGAGACATCTAAATTTCGACATTGCAATCGAAAAAACGCTGCGAATTTTTGAGGATAAAAACTGTTTTACTTTTAAGAAAAAATATAGTAAATTTGTGTTGATGAGATTACGTCGAATAAAATTTGAAAAAGAAAAAAAAATGTATGGGTGTTGATAAAATGATTGATACGTGAATTTGATGATCTCTCATGTAATGTATTTAAATAAAATTAAATTTCTTTATACGTAATTTAGATTCTTTTTTTTACATTTAATTTTCATTTAATTTCTAAATATGATTCGAATTAAATTATCTCAGATTTTATGCAATTTTTATTTGTTCAAATAAAATTCGAACTAAATCACTTGAAAATTGAGGCCAATTTAATTCGTTATACTATGCTTTGATTTAAATTTCTTCAAATTTCATGAAAATAATATTTCTTTTGATGTAATTTTTATTCGATTTTCAAAATGTAAATTAAGTTTAATTTAAAAATTTCGTAATTCGAATGAAATACCTTTACACGTAATTCAAATTGAATGTTTGAGAATTATCTAGTCAGTCAATCAATTATGATATCGGTATGAATTTGATAAGTCAATTTTCCATTTAAAAAACGTCTCCGCACCTGCGTTACACCGGTAAGTAGGGTACGAGTGTCAAGGCGATAATTCGAAGGAAACAACGAAGTTAGGAGAGTGAAAGAGAGAAAGGGAGAAAATGGTTGGTCGGAAAGGCCGATACGACGAAGAGAGAAGAAACCTCCCTTGCAAGCTCGTAACTCAGCTACTTTAGGGAGACACGGGGGCGAGTTTCTTGGTCGGGGCGCGCCATTAGAGTCTCCTCAGAAAAAATAAATCTTCGCTTCCAGGAATTTCACTCCTCTTCTCTTTGGAGAGCTTCACCGGACGCGCCAAAATAAGAGGGGGCGAAAGAGATACGAGAGAAAAAGAACGCGCAGTCATTGGCATCTAACGTGGCCTCGGAATACTTATTTATTTGTTCATTTGCTGATCTTCTGCCGGATAATCCGAAATGAAAATTTACCATGGATGCTTCGAGTGGAATTTCTTCGTTTAAAGACATTTTATTTAGGATTTGTCATGATTCATTCTTGTTTTTAATTTATCTGTTAGAAAATTCAATTTTGGCACCTTTTGACAGTTGACATTTGTCACTCCAATTTGCAAAAAAAAAATCGGAAGCATTAAAAAATATTTTAATGAATAGTTATAATAGTTTAAACATATTTAATGAATATGAATTTTAATTAAATTAAATAACAAAATTAACAGTTATTTTTATTGAATAATATTATATGAAAATTTAAACAGAATTATTTTACTATTTTTACGTAAATTAATATATGTAAATGAATTAATTTGCTAACGAATTGATTTTGTTTTCAATTTAAATGCATTCATTGAAAATCTTTGTTGAATGGTGGGGATACAATTTTTTTTTTAATTGACATAATTTAGTTGGAAAATTAGTTTTTTGTTGAATATAGTAATCGAACGATTAAAAAATAATAATAATTTCAATATTGAATATATAATATGATTTCAATACATGAATATTATAATTAAAAAAAAGTATTTCCAAAGATATTCAACAATAAGTTAATGGAAAGTCCGCGTTGAAAAATAATATATTTTAAACATTACTTTTTTTTGTTAAATTTAGGAATTAAATAATTTTAAAGTATAATAATTTTAATATATGAATATTATATTAAAAAAAAAGAATTTTCAAGGACTTTAAACCATTTTTAGTAATTCACTTCATGTACACTTTCGATTTTGAGGATTGTTGGGTAGCCAATAAACTGTAAGATTTATCTAACTGTTGAACCTTCTATTTCTATGGCCTGGTGTAAACTACTCGAGATGAAATCGCCCTGGCATGGGGTTGGCTCAGCCATCCCTCCAACTTCGTTTTTTCACCAAACATTTTTTTCTCGACTTTTTTCGCTCTTACTTTCCGTTTCGATACGTCTCTCTTTCTCTCCATCCTCCGCATCACAGACTCGAGTTTTTCGGAGTCCATTCGGCGAGAGAACACCTCGAGAAAATTTCACGTGCTTTCGCACCAAAGTTTCAGTCGTATATTTCGCTATGGACGCTCGCCTAACCTTGAAACCACGAAAATAAACTTTATGCTTTGTGCTTTTAATGAAAATTCGTGGTAGAGGCATTCATGTAGCTGGACATTTTTTTTTTATTATTGGCGATTGAAAAAAGACCTGGTTTTTTACAGAATCCTCTTTTTTTTAAAGCAAACTTTAAATGATTCGTCGTTAGCCACGTAACACACTGAATACGTAATGAATATGTATTATAAATCTAATATTTATTTAATATAATTAGAATTTCATCCAAAAATATAAATATATTGATACATTATTGTTTTATTTTTATTATTTAATGATACTATTTAATGATATTTATTAAATAATTAATACTAACAATAGTATCGCTTTTATTTATTTTTATCTTTAAATATTTAATTTACTATTATTCATATTATATATTTTTATGTAAATTAATACATTACTTCTCGATATAAAATATTCAGAATATTTGTATCTATATTTCTGTAAATTACGAACATATTAGAAAATTACTATTTAATAATATATGTCAAATAGCAAATACTAATAACCGTATCGCTCATATTTATTATTAATATCAATTCGAAAATATAAAAATGTTTGTTAAAGTTTTCTATCAATCATTATGCAAAACATTGAATAATATTCGAATTTCCAGTAATATTCAAATAATATGCGAATTTCGAATAATATTCGAATAATATTCGGATTTTTAGAGATCGAAAGTTTTTTTTATTTTAATTGACAAGAATTTGAGTGTTGGCTACGTAATCATGGGACTGACATCGCTGCATATTAATCCGTCTGCAGCCGTAGGTCGAATGCTCCATCCAGAAAAATCATAACTGCTTATACACGTACACACGAGCACATTTATGAAGAAACCCGCTCTGAAGGACAATCATTGTTATTGTCGTACCGTTTGCGGTGTGGAGAATACACGCCGAGGGCGAAAAAAAGCAACGTATAAGTGAGACTGTGAGAAAACTCGTCTCGCAGCTCCTAGCGAAGAATAATATTTACTTCCGGTCCTACGCAGGACGAGCAGCATACAAGCCACTCTGTAATTCATTCTTTGTAATCGGAGATTCGAACGTAACAACACGGGCGCGCTATATGCTTTTCGACAACCGAAATTCCGGTGCGATTCGTTTCAACCTAGAAAAACGACTATTAAGAGAGGACACGAAAGAGAAAAGTTTCTTATTTTGAAAAGGTGAGTCACTTTGACGTATTACTGAATGGCTAGTAAAAAAAAATGACGAAATTGTCGAGCATTCACGAAATTAGCGAAAATTGTTGAATATTAAAAATTTTTTAAGCCTAGTTTATTAAATTACACAATTTTCAAATACCATCAAGTTAAATAAAATCTTTTTTATTGAATTTTCAATTTGACTAAGTTATACAATTTTTTTTATTGAATCGATACTTTCAGAAAATTCTAATATTATTAATAATTATGCTAATAAATCATATTTGTTATTACATTAAAATATGCTTTTATAGAAAATCTTTTTTTTTTCAATAATCTTTTTTTCCTTCTTTTTTGAGTTGCTTCTTTTTACGATCAAACGCACGATGTTCCTCTTCGCTTCCTTATTAGCGTCGTATCAAATTTCACACGTACACACACCCACAAACGCTCTTAGGACATCGTTAAAAATAATTTTCCTTTTCGTTTCCTAACTCGTATTTTTTTTTTTTCGTCGTCGCGTAACTCGTGCTTTTAACGTTTCGCAAGTTCTTTGTGGACGTGTGTGTGTGTGTGTGTTTTGCCTAGTATAAAAGTGCAATGCAACATAATAATGCACCCCGTTGATCGGGTTACGATCCCGGAGAGAAATTTTACGGTCAGGCCACACGTGGAAAAGCGCATTGATTCGTAATTCGTCCCTGCTTTTTCACACAAACGGACGCACACACACGCAAGTACGGCAGAACCAGAGACGCCCGGATTTCTCCGCAAATCGCATTAAAGGTAACGTGTAATTTTATTTTTCCCTTCACGTGGCCACACCGCGCTTCGGTGCTAACCTGTAATCTTTTTTTTTCTTCTTATTCCCTTTTTTTCACACTTCCCGCAACACGGGAGGGCGGCGGTTTAGCTGGCGGCGGGTGCTCCCGATAAAAAGGAACGAAAGAGTTGCAACTCCTCGCTTGTGAATGAGACCCAACCGAGATATTGGAAACTCCACCTAACGCTCCCTTTTCGATCGTTTCAATGTGTTGAAATAAAAATCAAACAACCGTGGAGGGCGGAAGTATACGAGGAGGGAATATTTCGAGCCTTCGAATTTTCGCCTATTGGCTATTGGTAGTAGAGATCTACGATCTACGAAAATTTATCATTCAAAAAAATGTACATTTTTTGGAAAATTTATCATTCAAAAAAATGTACATTTTTTGGAAAATTTATCATTCAAAAAAATGTACATTTTTTGGAAAATTTATCATTTTTAAAAATGTACATTTTGTGGCAAATTTATAATTCAAAAAATGTACAATTTCTGGAATATTGATAATTTAGAAAAAATGTACAATTTTTTGAAAAATCTATAATTCTTTTTAAATGTCTAATTTCTTAAATCTTTATAATTCTTTAAAATCTATAATTTTAAAAAATATATACATTTTTTTAAATTATTGCTAAAACATCTAAATTGTTTTCTTCAAGGTGTTATTGGATCGGTACTAAAAAAAATTAAAATTGAAATTCTTGAAAGCTGATGGATTCGATTAAATTGAATTCAATGATATCGCACCTAAATGGCTTTTTAATAAAACATCAAAAACGTTTGTTTCAGAAGCGAGTATCAAAATACTTGATATGGAAATTCAATAAAGCTGTTTTCTGGTCATAGTCACGCCAGTACACAACTGAGCGGTAACCGATCCGAATATTGGCCCCTGCCATTGTTGCTGAATCAATTCAAGACTGGTCATCGAAATTCAACGACTTTTATTTTTCTACAGATATTACGAGACGTTCTATCGTTTCGATAGCCAGGAACTGAAAATCCCTCGCAAGCGAAAAAACGCATTCTTTTTCGAAGTCGTACAAAGAAGATCGTAACGTTTACGAGCACCAAGCGAAAATCTTTTTTCAAGCGCTTGCAGTTTTCAACGGAAGTCCGTTCCCCATTGTTCCGTCACGTCCACTCGTATCTTTCGGCTCGCGTACGTTTTTCGCTTTTTTTTTTTTCTTCCACAGAAAGTCACGTCTGAAATGTTTAGATACGTTTTAAGTTGCTGCGGATGCTGACGTACCGAGGCAACATTTTTTCACGAGCACGAAACCGGTTTTTTCATCAAGCCGAAAATGTACAGAATTAATGAAACGAATCGCGCATGGGCCGTGAGACATTTTCAAACACGAAAAATTTCAATCGAAGAATGGCGATAATCCGAAGTTGCACATCGAAATCTTGCATCAGTACAAAATAGATCTATCGAACGAATCGGGTAAAGCGAACAGTGAATGTACGAAAGTTTCTTTGTTTTTGAAATAACTAAAAAATAAGTTCACAATTAGAGATCGAAATTAAAATCGTTGTAATATAGAAAAAAAAACAAATTACAGTCGTCAGTGAAAAAGATTTTTCGGTTTAATGGAATATTTTTGCAGTATGCGGTCGACGGCAACTCGGTCGCCGACAATTCGGTCGACGGCAACTCGGTCACCTTGAAATTTGGTCTACGGCAGCTTGGTCGACGGCAACTCGGTCACCTGGCATCTTGGTCGACGGCAACTCGATCGCCGACAATACGGTCGACGGCAACTCGGTCACCTGGCATCTTGGTCGACGGCAACTCGATCGCCGACAATTCGGTCGACGGCAACTCGGACACCTGGCATCTTGGTCGACGGCAACTCGGTCGCCGGAGACACGATTGACGGCAACTTGGTCGTCGAATAGCTCGTTCGACGGCAATTCGGTCGCTTGGAATCTCGGTCAACGGCAACTCGGTCGTCAGCAATTCCATCACTAGGAATCTCAGTCAACGGCAACTCGGTCGCCGGAGACACGATTGACGACATCTTGGTCGCCGAATAGCTCGGTCGACGGCAATTCAGTTGCCCGGCAACTGAGCCAACCGGGCCAACGACGACTCTATCGCCGACGCCAGTAATTTTCGTTATGACCTCATCGACCAAGTGCGGACACATACATGAACTAACGAAAATGACTGTCGCCTTCGACGAGTCTAGCTTTCGTGACAGGTATAAATCCGTGATGCAAAGTAACCAATTTTCGACTGTAGAATAAGCGGAGCAGTCTTGAGGGCGGGCAAACAATACGGTCGTGACAAAGCGCGGGGTGCGCGCGGTTCACGTTCCGATCCTCGAATGAGTCCTCGCTGCCACGTGGTGTTTTGGAGTGGACGTTTTTGGGAACGTCAGTACAGCAAAGAGGAAAGAAGAGGGAGGGATTAATGTTTTGGCAGAAAAGAAGAGGACAAGAGAATTCCAAGCGGAGATGAAAGATTCACGCCGAGTGAAGACGAAGAGGAAGAAGAAGGAGAGGATGAATGCGATCGCGTTGGTAGACGCGGCGAAGGGAGAACACGATGCATCGACCGTAGAGCGGAGGGAGGGGGGCGCAGGGAGGTTTCGGGATGCTGGAAACCTTGGATATCCCTCTCCGGTGCACTTGCACACAAACCATCCAGAGACTAGGGTAAACCGACCACTGAATGGACGAATAACGACACTGTAGAATTCAGATTCGCTGTTAAATAAAAATATTGTTGAAACCATTTTTTTTATCGTTTTATCTGCTGGATTACATTATTTTGTTAGTACGGAAAAACTCTTTGAACTAATTACAACGAATATTGTAACAAAAATCAAGAAAATATTAAATAATTCTATAAATAATCAAATCATAATACATAAAAATATTTACTCCCCAAAATCATTGACAATTTTGTTTTCGATTTTCGAAGATGTTGTATGTAAATTGCGTAAGAAGTCTTGCATAAAAGTTCAAAAATAAGTCCGAAAATGTTTTTGTATTATGGCGAGTGTCAAAAATACAGTCATATAAACTAAATTTCTCCTCTAGTGGAAAAATGATAATTAAATTATGGTAAACGATCCAAACAACGAAACAAAGAGAAATTGGATGTCATTTATAACTGGAGCGTTGCAAAATTACAGTATGCAAGTTCTTATCGTTCCATTGAAACGAAAAATTGTCTTCACTCTTTCGTGTCCGTTTTCATCGATATATAAATAAATCTTACGAAAAAAAAACCACTTTGAATATTGATACTCCAAATCCACTAAAATCTCACTAAATCCACGTCACTAAAAAACTTTTTTAGTAACTATTAGTAACTTTTTAGTAACGCTTAGTAACTTTTAGTAACTTTTTAGTAACGTCCAAAATCCACGTTACCAAAAAAAAGCAAAAAGTAATAAAGGAAAGGGAACTCGGTCGTTCTCTCGATGTTTCGAAAATAGAGTGAAGTAGAAAACCGTTCCTCTCAGTGTCCTTCCTCCCTTTTCAATCATCCTATTCTCCTCTCTGCGCCTCTTTCATACGCTCCTCAAGATTTACTCTCCAATATTCTGAGAGGAAGCTGCCCCCCCCCCCCCCCCCCCCCCCCCCCCCCTCCTTCGCTCCGTCGTTTTCCGTCGCTCTTTTTTTTCCATTCTCGTACAACGCATCTCTCAGCCCGCAACAATGACGTACACGGCATTCTACCTTGTCCTATCGACGTCACCCGACAATTGAATAGTGCGCAAGCACACAATCCCTCGTTTCTCTTCATCTCTGAAGTCCATCCATTGGACGACACCACCCGGATCGCAGGACTGGAATAATATGCTACACCAAAATATTTCTCAGCCTAAATTTTTCTTATTTTTCTTCTACAGTCCTCCCTCCCCCCTTTTTCCATGTTTGGACATTTTTCGTCTCGTTCATGAGCCCTGGTACTTGCTACCGGACGATACATTTATCTCTGTTTGACGTCCAAGCTTTTCTGTAATCGCATTTTCGGAGTGTTACACAGAATAAAATTATAACCAAAATATTAATAATAGTAATGAAAACAATAATAGAAACAACGATTTGATAATAATAATAATAATTACATATAATAAACTTATAAAATAATAATACTAATCATAATAATAATAATAAAATGAAACAGAAAAAAAATCATTTTGCAAAATTTAATGCAATGATATTGGGAGGGAGAAAAATATTTGATTTGATTTATTAATTACGCTCTAGGAAGCTAGCTGCAAAAAAAAGTAAAAGTATAAAAAGTACAAATAATCGTAGGAAGGAATAAATAGAACGATAGTGCGAATAAGACGAAGCTTTAGAAAAAAGCATGATAAACTAAATCTGCAAAAAAATAGGGCAGGCAAGGGAATTAACAAACGGCGATTGGGATTGAAATGACTAAATAAGATTAAAAAATTATTATTTTGTAATTAATAATTATTATTAATTATTAATTACAAAATAAAAAATTATTATTTTGTAATTAATCAATATTTGCAATCTAACAGATACAATTGATAGATAATAATAAACGGATTAATATAATTAATACAATCAAAATTGATATTATTAATAAAATCGTGAATAATGGATAAGATATTCGCAATCAAGGTAGATAGGACAGAGAGACAGAGAAAGGGGAGGGGGGATTATCATTATCTCGGTTGCGCTCAGATAAAGGACAAGTATCAAAGAACGGCGACGGGACGTTCTTCTCTCGAGCGCAGTTTCCGTCGGTCTCTCATCTTCAACGAGAGCCCCGGTTCTGCGCGCGGCCGAATGCGCACGAGGAACAGGTTATACAAAAACCAAGAATGCAAAAGGAACCACGATGAGCTATGCTCGCTCTTAGCCACACGTATACACGAGAGAACGCGTCAGTTTGCGTTTGTATACGGATACGTATCGCTTGAAACACACGTGTATACACGAAATGGCATTTTTAACCTGGCACTTCTGTGTAATGGTGGCTATCGGCGCGTCTCCAGCAGTCGCGAAGTCCTCGCAATTTAATATCTCGAAAAATATCGTCTTTCCCGATATTTCTATATACGTTGGTAGGGAGATACGTGAGACATCCAGGCGAGAACAAAAGATCGATTTTATCCATGAATATTACAAACGATCGCATATTTCTCATACGTTATTACTCTTATTGTTAAACGTTTAATCTACGACCACCTTTGTGGTGAGCCATTTTTCGAAGACGTCCGGAATCTTCTGGGAAACACTGGGTGGCGTAACTCACGCCACCAGGCGTTGCTGGAGTGTACTATTGTTTGGTGAGCCCAAACTGGACTATAAAGCTAGCCTAACCTAAAAGATTTTGAATTTTCGTACCGATTTAGTCATCGATTTTGAAGTAACGTGGTACATCGTAGGTATCGAGAAACGTTAGCTTCTTTTTAATTTTTTGTAGGTTATAAACGAGCCACTACTTTCAATCATAAAAGTATGCAATAGGACAATAGAGTAGTCGTATCGTTTCGTATCGTTGATCGCCTTTGTCGTTTGATTGTTTTGGCTATTTTTTACTAGTCACGACTCCTTCTTTTAACTAGGTTCCGGAGTATTGGCTGGTGTCCAATCCGCATTGGCATCACTGTCCAATGCTACCATTATCTAACCATGGACGTATTGGGGTTGAGCAAAGACGACAGACGGCTCAATTTGAAATCAAAGATGAGTGGGTCAACCGACGTGATCTAAATTGGCTCGCTGATGAGCCCAGCCATCTTTCGACTGCATCAATCTTCAGAGGGGCCACGGTTTACTTTTCCCATCAACCATGGACGAGTCTTATCTCGAGACCTTGGAATTTTTCATTCCTTCTTTTTCAAGCCTTCAGATACCGAAAAAAACTTGCTACATTTACTCAAAACCTAACGAAAACCTACAAAAAAACATCAGACTCGGTACAATTGAACTCTAATCGGAAATGGCAATATTGGGCCCAATGCGTACTCGGATAAAACACATATAGCAGTTTCGCAAATTTTTAATAGTTAACTTTTTCTTGAACCGTGGATCAGAATACAGTGTAACGCGAATACAAATATAGTAGCATGTATAGTAGCATACCAAACCGAACGAGCCGGTTAAACTCCACACCGAACTTGAATGATAAAAAAGAGAAATATTCCTCCCTCTCTCTCTTTTTCTCTCTGCCTTTCTCTCTCTCTCTTTCCCTCCCATTCTATTAGGTATCCACCGAAACGGCCTTCTCGAATTCGCGGCCAGTTTCTTGGAAAATTCAAAGAGATGACGGGATCCGATATGCACTCGTTCGAATCGTCAGAGCCAGGATGAAGAAAAAGAGGCTGGAGGGAGGGGGGTTTGAAGAATGCGCGTTGTTTTCCATGTATTCACACACGGTGCTTTTCGATATATATATATATGAGTTTCGAGAGAAATCGCTCGCACGAATGTTCATTAGTAGACCACCGCGTTTGAAGGCGATTTAATTACGCGAGCCACACTCTCGCCTACTCGTTAATTAATTTGGTTGATAGTTCGGGGGTGATTAAGCCCGCGAGCGATCTCCTGGCATTGGCTTTCACTACACGAGCAAGCTGGTCCACTGAAACGGATATAGGGACCCGCTGTTGAGCGTTCCGACCATTGACGTTCGGCTTTGACGACTTCTCTCTCACGAGGGAGGAAACTTCTGAGTGTAAGCTCTATTTGATTGGCTAATCAACGATAACGATGATTAATGCTTGGTAACTATTGTTGAGGAAGGACCAATTCGTTCATTGATTTTTCACTTGTGAACATTTTTTATTTTTCAGAGGTAATATTCAATGGGACTTTAGGAGGGTTAACCCGAATTGGATTTTCAGGGAAAATAAAAGTGGTGGATGAAGGAATGCAGCATTATTTTTCGTACGTAATTGCTTTCTGGAGGTGAGAATGAAAAACGTTAATCAAAAAGCTATTTAAGTACTTAAGATTATCATATTCATTTTTTTCTTTTTTATTTATGGGATTTAAAAATCAATTGGCAAATTATCTGTGAATTATATCCATAATGTTGGAAAGAATCTTAGCAGGGGGATCGATCGCAGCTTCCGATCGCAACATGCAAAGCTACAAAAGGGCAAGACAGTTCCATTTTTCCATTTTTTTAATGGACATTTGTCACAAAATCAATATTCTTCGTTATAGGCAATTCGGTGTTTATAAAATTTGAAGAAAATACAAGATAACATAGGATAATGGATATAAGTTTCCTCTGAAGCAGTCAAAAGTACACATTCTGAGCTTTATATAATCTATTTTTATGAAGAAATGACGGAGAAGTTGGTTTTCGAAATTGTTCACATAAATGTGACAAAAATGTACGATCAGAAATCAAAATCTTATCGACCGTCAAGAAAATTCAGTTTAACAATTTTCTCACTATTTTTTGACTCGTCACTTGTCAATTGTTCACTGCGCTAATTCGTAACCTCCGTCGCTACGATAGCTACCGTAAGCTGCAGCCGGAAAAAATGTCAAAAAACTATTCTAGAAAGGGTTTTTCCCATTTCCCCGGTCTAATTTTCCACTTTCGGCAAAAACTCGGGCATATTCGTCATCAGCGGAAAATTTTCGATTAAATAGACCCTTTGAAGAGTTTAAAAACGGAAAAAAATTTTTTTGGACTTCCCCTGGCCACTTTTACGAAATCTCAAAAATCACGATATTTCAAAAGGTCGTAGGATGACCTTCTCCTTGGCTATGGGGATTTATTTGGGGGGTTTGGAAAAGGTTTTTGCCTAACTTAAATAATGGCGTTGGATTCGTATCGATATCTCCTATAGTTTTCCCGGAAAGTGCACTTGAAAAATCGCAAAAAAAGAAGCAAAGGGGTATGTATGGAAAAATTTGCAAAAATCGATGGTCCGACTTTGAAATTCTGCCAAAAATCGAAAAACTATCGGACATTAATGATTAAAAAAGCATTTTGAAGAGAAAATCATAACGAAGAGATTGAGCACAAAGTGGCGTTCCAAATCCCAAGGGGAAAAAAGTTATCGATGATTTAGTGAAAAAACATATTTTGCCCGAAAACCGAAAAAAATTTTTGATTTTTAATATTTTTTTTATAGGTCCTTTACGATGTAATTTGATCCCCCGAACATGAATCTACTATTAATTACCCCAAAAACCCAACATTTCTATGAAAAAATCGCAAAAAACACCTTAAAACACGTTTTTCTTTCCTTCGTTCCACGCTTTCGACAAAATATTTATGATATTCGTAATCAGCATAAAATTTCCGATCAAATAAACCCTTTTAAGAGTACAAAAATCGAAAACAAACGAAAAAAAACGTCAGAAAAATAGTCTACAAAAGGTTTTTCGCATTTTCCCAGTCTAATTTTCCACTTTCGGCAAAAACTCGGGCATATT
>JAPYZI010003260.1:0-18588 GCA_030523105.1 Ophioninae sp. A BG-2022a | reverse complement strand
TTTTTTTCAAATATCTTTTCGTTTTTTTTTTTTTCGTACAGTCGCGTCGCGCACACACCACGAATCAATCAACAAACTTATGCATAAAATATCATAAAATACATTTTATCTGTATTCAATTATAATTTTTTTTGTGTTGTGTGTTTGTTTTCTTTTTCCTGTTTTCTTTTATTCAATTCTTATAATTATTCTCGTTTCTTAGACGATTAGTTTGCCGGCTGGTGAATACCGTTCGAAAGCCTCTTATTTCCCCGAATTAAAAAAACGAACGACACTCGATGATTTTTTTTATCTCCTTTGTTCGCTTATTTATTTTTTCTTTTTTTTTCTGGCGAGGCGAAAACGCATTTTTTTTTTCGACAGCGCCGAACGGCAATAACTCAAAACCCGACGCGAATTCTCGTGACTTTCATTTTTTCTTCTTTTTTTTATAATTTTTAAATATCTTTAATATAATTTTTTGTTTCTGCTTTCTTAATTCTCTCAAATGGCTCGTCAGATGGTCGAAGAAGGACACCACGCTGGAGCAAAAATATTATTGCGGCACTAGTAAGCTTGCACGGACATCATACGCTACAAGTTTAGTCTCGTTTCTTCATTCATTTCTTTTCTTGCATTATTTTATTTATTTATTTATTCTTTTTTATTTTTGTCATCGTACTCGGCAGATCGAGATATTCGCGTTTACGACGTCCGATATTTCGATGTTTTTATTTTTCTCGTCGGATTCACTCGTACACGATGCATTAAGGATGGGTTGGTGGGTTGGGAGGGGGGGATAAAAGAATTAAAATGTAAAAAAAACAATGGAAAAGTACGATTTTCGACTTTTGACGACATCGAAAGGTTGCCAGTGAATTCAAACGTAAAATTGGGCAAATTATGAAAGGGAGTGGAAGGGGATGGTTATTATTATTATTTTTGATCGAAAGAAAAAAATATTTTCCTAAATTTGACAGATGATTGAGAAATCGTGCTTGGTTTGGGCTTGGAAAAAGTTGAAGGAGTTTCGAAATATTCAGTTACAAATAAATTGTATTTAAAAAAAATAATTATTTATTGGTTCGGGAGTATTTAGAAAGAATTTCAATAATTTATTGCATTGTTAAAAAAATATTGACAAAATAATAAACAGACGAATAATTGATGTTGGTAAAAGTATCGTAAATCGTTTACATTTAATTACGTAATTTTGAATAATAAATATAATAGAAATATTCAATGTTAACTATAGATGGAATGTAATCTTTCAATAGTTTCGAGTCATACATAATCCAAAATTTAATTGAGCAAAATTTGTATTCGGGAGAATTAATTGATATTTTTTTGCACGAAAATAAAAGTTTCTTGATAATTTGTTGAGTCCTATTTTTTAAACATTATCCGATAAACAAAAGTATATAAATAGATAGTAAAAAATAATAAACGTAAATAAATTTTTAAATAATGAATAACAAATGTTTATAAATATTTATTTACTAAGCAAAATTTCTGAAAAAATATATAAATAAATCAAATATATACCATTCGCTTACACGGTTAATTATTTTTTCGATTTCGTCTAAGATTTACGAAACATCCTTAATAACGAAAAATCATTTGTCATATACGACTGAATTTATTTCTGTAAACTAGTTACAGAAATAAATTAAAAAACAAAGAATTATTGTGAAGAAATGAGAAATAAGAGGTCTGGAAGGTTGTCATAACGGAAGGAGGATATCTCGGCTATTGTTGGTACGTAGTTCCATAATCGATCGTGTATCGGTGCTGAAGCGTCGAGGTATCCAGTAGAAACATTTCGGATTGGTCAGACGATCGAGCGAGGCTTCGTCCGAGGATCGTTCGAGTCGTTACGATTCCTCTTTTCTAACCCTCCTATCCCAACGAGCGAAACGTCGACGCTGTAACAATAAAGGAGAGATCAGCGAAAAAAAAAAAAATAAAAAAAATAGGAAATCCAAGAAAAACTCAAACAAATCGGTCGAACGTAGTAGTACGAGGAATCGTTAAAGTTTATACGAAAGGAAATACGGGAAAGCGATTGTTGAGCTTCAGGAAAAGCTTCGTCCATTTTGGTAAACAGTTTTCCGGTGATCCTGGGGGTTTTGTGACGTAATAAAAAATATTTCCGGAGCAATATATATTGACTAAAAAAAGACGAAAAAAATCGTCTACAAACTCAAAAAACCTTGTAAAAAAATATTTAAAAAATATGTAAAGATTAACCAACAAAACTAATCGAGAAAAAAAAGAAAAACCGTTATGTAAGAAAAAGAGCTTACGGAAAAACAATATTGAACAAAGGGTGACTGAAAAATAAAAATATTATTGTTTCAATTTTGTTTTTTTTTTTCGTAAATACCCCTCTTCTTACCTTCTCTGACAACCCCTTGTAACGTTTGGTGGAGGGAGAGCACAGACAGAAGGAAGAAGCTCATACCAAAAAAAAAATACAAAAAAATTCTCTAAAAACTCAAAAACGACTGGTAACATAAAAGAAGTTATATAAAAAAAAACCGTCACAAACAAAAACAAACTTGAAAAAAGGTCAACTGCAAAATATAAGAAAGGTTAAATAAAACAAAAAAAAGCAAGATATATTCCTCTTATATTCCTCTTTAATTTTATTTGCCTCGAGGGACGTTTTTCAAATCTCCACAGTGACCCCTTAATGGAAAAAGCATCGGAAGACCGTTTTTCCCCTACTCTCCTCTCTCTCTTTTCCCTCCCCTCCTCACTCTTCTCCCGAACCGCTTTCGTCATCCACTGATCTCGGTATAATAGAATACATCTCATCCCTCGTACGATTGTACTAACTTCTTTTGCACATTTTCCTTGACTTGGCTCCTTTTCTTCGTTTTCTCTCCTCCCCCCTCTTTCCTTTTCGGTTCAGTGTTCGTTCGTAGCTGTTTTCTTCGGGGTGCAACGTTAGCGCTCTGCTCTAAGTACCGCTGTTATGTGAAAGTCTATATATATATATATATCGAGATAATGGAATCGACGTGCTCTCTAACTCCGGGCCATCCTCCCACGATGGTTTACTCTCGTCTTTAACGAGTAGGGAGGCCAAATGGAAATTCCGCTTTGCCGCGTTCGTGTGTCCTCATCCTACGATCTTAACCCCCTCTCCAGTCCTCCTTCTCTTCCCTTCACGGTTATTCTTACAATTTCAACGTTCTTATGGGAATGCTCCCTCTCTCTCTCTTTTATCTCCTGTTTTTTTCAATTTCCTTCCTTACTCTACTCATAAAAAGTTTTCACATTCGTAGAAAGAAGTCCTCTCTCCCTCTTTATCGCGTTCCCTCTTTTTCTTACTTTCTCCCTTTCCCTCATTCCGGTGTTTCAACCATTCAGGTGTATTGCTCGAAGGATTGGGCGAATATCAACAAAAATACTAAGATGAGTTAGCCGTGACGAGTCTGTGAGTGAGTATACAGTGTGACGATGATAAAACGTTCGTCAAGTGAAAGAAACCACTGCTGAGATATTTGCAATAAAGAAAAAATTGAATGTCGATGGGTTTTCGAGTTTTGTTAAAAATATTTTTTAAAAACATACATTTTTCTGACGAGTATCTGCATCGGTAATTGAGATTTCTCATAAATTTCGTTTTTACAAATAAAATTATTCTCTATTTGTTCACTTGATGATTTTTTTTTTCCTCGATGATGGTGTACGTAAAAACAAGTGTTTTTCAAAACCCAATTCATTTTTGGTAACATAAAAAATATAGGATAAAGAAATTTCAAGCAGATATCGATTGAAGCGATAAATCGTTGCTTTTGTTGATCGACAAACAGCTAATACACACGTGTGCACTCGCGTTAAGCAAACGAAGTTTGTAATTTCTTCGGAAACAGTTTTATAAAACGGTAGTTGGTAAGACCACTCGAGTCGAGCTGATTGCTATTTTAGTACTTCAATGTTGATGATAATAATCGACCACGTTTATAACCAACACTTCTCGAATAGTTATTTTTGCTTACGCTGAATATCATTATGCATCAGTGTATTGTATTTTTCTATTTTCAGATTCAAAAAATGATAGATATACCGTTGACTAATTAATCCGCTGGTACTACCTTGAATTTTCGTATTTGAATGGCGATCCCTTATCGCCATTGTATTCGTTCTTCTTTAGTGAAAACTATAGACGAGTAACCCAAACAAACCCAAACAAACTATGGACGAGTAACCTCTACGATTACTGGATTCTCTATAGGTTCCTTTTCACCAATGCGTTCATCCACCATCCTCCTTATTGGACTTCTCTTCCTCTCTCCCTGTCTCTCTCTGCCTTTCTCTCTCGATCTCAGTTCGCTCCGCCATCCTGTTTGGTTTATAGCGTACACAGAGGGTGCACAATGAGCCAGGATAGCCAGGATATTTGCCGGAGGTACACACGGAGCCCGCGAGCCGCCTCTCCTCGCCGTTCCCCCTTAATATACAGCCTCGATCCCGGCGCGCCCAGGCTGCTATATACACGCGACAATCACCGGAAGTTTAATTGAATCTGTCGATGCTTCGTTAATTAAATTTCGTCTCATTTAATCCGTGCGCAGGCTCAACCCAATGTTTACGGGTGTGGCGATTGCGCTCGACGTTCAACGTTTTCCCGTATACGACAACGATGGAGGATCCTCGAATTACGGGAGGGCGTTATTGTCCTTTTTTCCCCCCTTCATTTTGGGTTATCGAGGTGCGCGGAAGTTCCGTTTTCCACGTTAGGGTCGAATTTAAGTTCGGGGTAATTTTCGGGTTAGGTTTAGTCCAATTTGGTTGTCTACTTCCGGTTTCCAAGACGGATAGTGAATGGAGGTGAGGGCGGTGACCCATCGGAGTAGAGAAGCGTTGTAACCCAAACAAAATCAAAGTCGTTTAAGCCAATTTTGAGGTTAAGGACCAATTTAGTTATCGGCTATTTTCAGATGGCGAGGAGGATGATGAATGGGGATGGTTTCCCATCGTAGTAACGATGATAAAAGCTTGCAACACTTTAGCCGAGATACCCTGTATACGTCTATGAAAGAATTGGAAGCCGTTGAAACGACCTGGCATTTTCACGAGTTAACAGAAGCCGGAGGAAAAGTGAAATTTCGTAAACTTTTTTAGTAATTTCGTTGATCCTTCTGTCTCGCTTTTTGTTCATCTCTGCGAGAGATAGATATATGGAGTGAGAGAGGACGGGAGAGAGGGGAAAGACGAGAGCTAATCACTGCAAGAAATGGAGAGCATTACTCTCCTCGGTACTAGAAAGCAACATACAGACATACAAATTACTACGAAAGGGTTGCTGATCCTCGATAAGCTCGTGGCTCGATGGTCCGTGAACCTGGCGAATCTCTCCTCATCCGGTTTTTCTGCCTCGCTCCCTGCTACTCTCTCTCCCTTTCCGTCTATTTTCTCTTGACGTTAAGAGTAATAGCAGTTGCAATCGTAACATGCTGCATGGAGAATTCGTACACGTCCATTTGTACACAGGGTGATATACAACTATTGGTTTTCCCTTCCTCAATACTTAGAGTGTCTCGTGACGAGCAAAATGCTTTTTTTATTTTTCTCCTACGACGAAAATTGGCCGAGATATCTACGTTCAAAGTGTGAGCGGAGCAACACAGCGTACACGCACGCGCACGAGCAATTGCACAGCCGTTGCTCAGCGTCGAGCTCAGCGCACGATATCCCGGCCAATTTTCATGGTAGGAAAAAAAGAAAAAAAGCTTTTTCGTCGTAACGACAAGCACTATCATCTCGCAACGAAAAAATCGACCATTTCTCAATCACCCTATACACACATACACAGCTATATACGTATATACATCATCGTTCGTACGTATTCCACAAAAGTTTCCCCAGAAAGGATTGAGGGATGAAATCGTTCTCGTGATGTCTGAATTTCGTGGTGGTCAAGGTAGAAAAGTAGACCGTGGTTACGGGCGATTCAGCGACGTTCCTCGGGCTTCCCGGCTTAGCTAAATCCTTATGCTGCTTCCGGTGAATCAGTCGGTACGGATAGCAAGCGTTATAGTGACGTTGCGTCTGGCTCCTACGTAATAATCTTTGTCCCTTGGGATTTCCGCAAGAACGAAGGGCCAAAGAGAGATGCATTTATGTACGTACATATATATCGGGTGAGAGTTGGGTAAAGTCTTGGGGAAGCGACTGAACTGCTTATTATACTCACTCATCCTCTGTACCTCTCTCTCTCTCTCTCTCTCTCTCTTCAACTCTTTCAGTCGCCATCCTTCGTGCTTCTACGGTCCTCCCTTACTGGCAAGACTGGGTTCATCTAGGTGGACTAACTCTAACGTGCGATCCATTCTCAAGAGAGTTTACGAGGGAGGAAGAGAGAGAGAGACAGGACCGGGTTGGGGGAGGGGTGCGCAGCAGGAACGGCTTAATCGAGAATGGCTAGTGGACGACGCTGGTTTGCAAATTTTGGGATGACTAGCGCACGTATGTGAATGTGATTTCATCCCTGTGTGCGTCCTCAGGTCCGAGGGTTGCTATGTGCGGGGTTGGCGAAAACTTCCGACCGGACTGAAGACCCGTATAACCGCACCGAGGACACTCGAATTATAAGCCCCCATCCTTCCGTGGGAACCAACCAACCTCCGGGAACACCCACCCTTTCTGGTCCTCAATCCCGACTACCCCCTCCACCGAACCATTAAGTTTATCTCGGCACCGGGGCCGAGAAATTCGTCGCCAAGTCCCGCAGGCCACTCTCACGCCAAGTTCGTTATACTACTAATGTAAGGGTGGTCCTCCCTTCCCAGTTGTAGCCACATCTCACCCTCTGTGCATTATCATGTCCGAGTGGCAACTCCGGATCTTCTCCCTTTACTGGAACCCTAAACTCTGTACCTATTTGTGTCAGTGCACGGGGACTTTTTCTCAACCAGAAGTTTCATCAGTTAATGCATGATAAAACCCATTTTTCAGGCCCGGGGATCATGATCGACCAAACTCGTTTCGTCCAGTAGAAAAAAACACGAAAAAATATACTACAGTTGCAAAAACTGCCATCAGCATTTTTGTTCCTCTAAGCTCCTGGTGAGCGGTAGCCCGAACTAAATCGGCGATCATATTTTGCCGTTGTGTCAGCCGCCATTTTAAATTCAGTGGGAAACCGTTGTTGCTCGATAACTCCCTTACCTTCAGCTTTGCGAAAAAAATCATTAGGACTAAAGTTATTGCAAATTAGGTTGTCCACAACTTCCCTTCTACAATTTTTCTCGTACGATCGAATCTTCTCGAGTCAAGCGTAAAAAAAGTGGCGAAGCAAAGTTATCGAGAAATCTCGTTTATCGTTAACTTTGAGACGATTACGAAGATTAACATATTTGTAGACTAGCTCCGGACGTTCCACCGGTATTTCTTAAGTCCCCTTATCGTGTTTGGGTTTGTTTGGGTTGCCAAGATTGAAAGATATAAAGAATGGCTTATCATTCAATTACCACAAGACCCAACGTATAGGGTGTCGTACTTATTGCTCGAATGAATAACAATGAAGACGTCCCTGATGAGCTCCGAGGCGGGTAAACTCCAGGAGCTTCGGGTAATTAATGCCTTTGATGCACTCTCGAGCCAATTTGGATGGAGGTTTTCTCAACACCGGGTGTTGCTGATATAATTACGGAAATATTTTGTTCTCGGGTAAAAAGTTTGGGTTCGGTTACCGAGAGAACTCACTTGCCTTTTATGGCTCGTAGTCGTTTTGCCCTTTTTCTCTCTCACTCTCTTCCTCTTTTGTAGGTTGCATCGCATGATGTTTGGAACGATTAGGCTAACGAGCTTTCCCAAAGCGAGCCGCGCAAACCGACAAACAAGCGAAAGCCCAGCTCTGACTCTTCTTATACTCTCGTTATCGCTTAAACGATAAATTTTTCCACCAGTCGTTGTCCCCACTACGTACCATCCAGGGATTCCTCTACTGCAAGACTAGCATCGAGCTTTTATATTATCTTCGTTATCTCTGATGGCTCTCTGTACGTGCAGCTTTATAGAAGTAAATATATATTTACCCACTGCGTGACTGGTAATTCGACCTAGTCCTTGAAAGAGGTCATTTAAGGTAAATTAAGTCATCCACAGCCCGAAATCGAGTAATCACTGAGTTTTATAACGCTTTTAAGATTTTTCTAAAATATTCAAGCAATCTTTCAAATAAGTTTTCTTGCTATTTTAAATTTAACTAAAAATTGTCTTGGATTAAAAATATTAATTAAATAATAAAATTAATTGCATTAAAAATTCGAGCAATTGGAAATCGATTCTGAATTCGAGGTCGTTCGAGTCAAATTGAGTGAACCACAGATTAAAAGTTAGTAATCACTGAGTTATGACGGCTTTAAGATTTTTAGGAAATATTAAGGTTTTACTAAATTTATTACATTTACTAATATCAAATATTAGTAAATTGACCATTTTTCTTAGAAATATCCAAACAAATAAACTAAAAAATGAAATTTAATTAATGAAATGACGTAGCAATTTGAATTAATTTAATTAAAAATTAAATAAAATTAAAGGCAAACTCAGTTGTTAAAATTTTTCAAATTAAATTTTCATTATTATATAAAAATATAATTAATAAAAAATCTTTTATTCCTCATACAACGCGAATTTTGATAATGTATATCCTATTTAATTTCCCATCAGTCGCCACTTATCACATTTACATTTTGTACGTTTTACATTGCATCAAACGGACATTTACGAGTGAAAATTTGGCCCCCTTCCAAAAACTCGTAAACGAGTATTGAATTTACGTGTTTTTATTTTTGTTTTCAAATCCTCGTCTTGCCGGTGTCACCTATTTATCTCGAGAACGAAAAAGTCTCGTGGAATTGCCCTCTTCCTCGGGACTGTACGTAAGAGTGATGCTTAAAGTTCAAAGCTTTGGATCGTAATGATCTCGCGCCTTCCTCTCTTTCTCTCTCTTATTTTTTTTTTTGCGTCGAGTTTTTCGACCGTCGAGAATCGTTCGAGTGTATTAACGTACGTGCTTGAAGTTCAAAGTAGTACGAAATAGAGATGAAGGCTAGTTCCTCCTCGTTTTGGCAATATGAGGAAAAGAGGAAAAACAGCGCGAGAGAAAAAAATAAGAGAGAGAGAAAAAGGGGAGGGGGGGGGATGAAAAGAGGAAAAAATGGAGGTTCCACCACAGGCAGTCATCCCGAAGCAGGTTTCGTGCAACGAGGCCTTCTGGCAGACTCACTTCCGGTCGCGTTTTATATACCTGTGTGATTCTTTTTTTTTTTTTTTTTCATTCACGTGTACGCGCACGAGCGACTGTAACGCAGTAGGGAAACGAGCGCGGCGTGCCTCATTTTTTCACGATCCCTTTCAGAAAGAGAGGGAGAGGAATAAAGCAAGAGATCAATCTAAACGAGCGAGAGAGAGGGAGAGAGAAAGAGAAAGACAGCCATCCGAAAAAGAGAGAGAGAAAGAAAATGAGGGAGCACGGGAGGGGGAAGATCCACCCAAGGGAGAGACCTTCAGTGTTAAAAATTCCGGCCGTTCGCGGCTTTTTATGCCGATTTCCTTTTTTTCCACCTCTATTTTCCCCTTTTATTTCTCTCGAGCATTTCCTTTCGAAGCGCGACCGTTTTTCCTTCGTATATTCGTATATTTCCCCTGTCCCTCGAATTCCCAGCCTTTGTCTTAGAAACGTCTTTCACCCACGCGCGTTTAAAAAAAAAAAGAATAATAAGCAAAAAATTAGGTTAATTCCCTACTGAGAATAATATTGCTCGGAGCGAAACTAGTTGAAACCGCCTCGACGAGCCTGCTTCACATCTTTTCATACTTTATTTATTTTTCAATGCCTTTTTTTCGGAATTCATTCGGATTTGGTTTTATTCCCCAAAGATTTCCGTAAAGTGGTCTCACCCGGATTTCCGCGTATTTTATTTCTCCATTCTTTTTTTTTTTTTGGATTTAACGTGCCGTGCGAACTGTTGATTTTTTAGTGAAGGGAGATAATTTTTTTTCCGTCTCTCCGGGACGTCGAGAAGTATATTGATAACGAAAAACCAAACGGAAAATAATAAAATTATACAAAAAAATGATTACTAATTATATATTTAGAAATATCGAGAATTATTAATTACCTGTAAATGATTAATGAATCGGCAATGGAAATCGATAAACCATAAATAATAAATAATCAATTGAACTCAAACGTAATAATTAATACTTATTAATTATTCGTTCATGAAAAATAATAATACGTAATTAATCGTTTATAAAAATGCGGTTATAGTGGAAACGAAGGTGAAGTAAAGGGCATAGTCTGCATATATATATACAGATATACATATATTAGTAAATTCCTGATTGTACAACCCTTTCCCCAAGCCCTACTCGTCGTGATACAATTAGGTATTGCGATGCGTAACCGAGACACTTACCCGAGTTGCCTTTGACGAGATGATGAATTGGGTCAACTTCGACGTCCCTTGAAACTCCGAAGCCACAATGGACTCTTGGTATGACAATTATTTGAAACGATAGTTGGAAACGTGTAGACGATAACGAGTTTGGTCAGAGAAATGGATGAACAAGGGTCAAACGAAAAAAGGATGGAGTGAAGAGATGAAGGACCGAGGGGATGTTCGAAAAAGGACACGTGCAAGTTTAAAGGGCCAAGGGAAGGGAAAAAGGGTTAACGGTTAGAAAATATGGGCCAAGGTATGGAAAAAGGGTTAACGGATAAAAAAAAGGGCCAAGGGATGGACAAAGGGTCAAAAAGTGGAAAAAGGGCCAAAGGACAACGAAACGTTAAGAAGAAGGGCTCAAACGAGAAAATTGATGTAAGAAGGTCAGGGATGAAGGGAAGAGGATAAGGGCTGGAAAAGGGTTAGGAAATTAGTGTAAAATCGAGTCCTCGTAAGTCCATTATCGATACAGATAAATCAATGTTTTTGAGTGGGAAATATAATAGGGATGACGGTAGTAGTGAAATGGCCAAAATGTTACTCAACGTGAGCACATGTTTGTGGGATTTACACGACTCACGCGAGTCAGGCTACAATAAAACAAAGCACGATGAATGTCCCGATGTGCAAGCTGAAACAAAAAAAAAGAGAAACGACGTACGATAATTGATTTTTTTCGACGTTTTAATGGTCAAACAATTTTAGAATGCAAAATTCTGTTGATGGTACCTTGACAGTGCCGCTAGATGCGCTAGAAGCGGGCGAGCGTCACGTCCTCAGCGAACGAAGAAAACTTATCCATATCTTGACGATTCGGTGACAGCAGTGCAAGCAAGCGACAAGAGAATACACAAATTCATGTAGAGGTCTGCGAATACGCATCAAATATTTTTTACGATTAATAATTTTTCATTTTTTAATACAGTGAATTTTAATGTTTTAATAGCGAAATTAATGGGCCTCAAGGAAGTTACATCGCGATTTTCATATCCCATATTTATATATATCTACATATGCACAAGTATACACATTTACGTAAAAGTAAAGTGTCTTCCACAATTTCTTAATTGAATCATAATTTGATAAAATAATCTTCTGTTTTATCTTAAAAAAATATTGAAAATTTACAAATCTTGAAAAAATGGTATACAAAAATATAACACGTAAACGATTAAAAGTACAAAAACGGATAATGGGATAATAAATGAATATTTAATAAAAAATAAAGAAATACTATTAAGAAATAAATAAACAAACATTATGACGATCTTTCTTTACTAAAAATAAATTATATAGAAATACGACACTCGAACGATTAAAATCAAATGTACGAATACGTAATAAATGAATAAAAATAATTGTTAATAATACAAGACATACAATTAAACAAATAATTCAAAGATTTTTTCAATTGAAAATAAATTCAATAAAAATGTACAAAACAACAATATTAAAAATATGAAAAATCAATAAATAACTGAAAAAATACTCGAAATCAATGCTTAAAAACTAAACAAAAACAAATAATAATCCAGTGATTGCAAAATGACTACAAAATTATTTAAAAAAATAAATAAATATATCTAATTCAACAAATAAATTTTAAATATTAATTTTGATACAAAAAGAAATAGTACGATCAATGTCGTACGCTCGGTAACCTCGTCGTGGCCTTTCGTTCAAATCAAAGTATCTTCGAATCGATAGCGACCGTTTGTCTCGTAAGAAAATCGGTTCTCGATGGTTTTTTTTCTCACCCTCGTACTACTGAAAAATCAATGGCGAACAACGGATCCGGAAAAAAAAAAATAAAAGGCGCGCGATTGATCGAGAGAGATGCGTAAGAAAGGCACGAAAGGTTTGAGAAAATTTAAGCTGGTCTTACGAGAAGCTCGCTCGCTCGCTCTCGCACGGAGGGCGCTCTAGTTCTATTTCCGTGACTCGTGAATCATCTCGCGTTCACCTATCTTTCGCGCGGTCGTGTCGCGCACAGCCGACGCCGAAATTCGCTACTCTCCGCTCTGCTCCCGTTACAAATATCACGGGGCCATTATATTCGCTATACACCGTTACCTTTCCGTCACATGTTCGTTTCCTCTCGCTTTGTTTTTTTTTCTTTTTCTCGCATCTCAATCGAAGATTAATTATAAAAAAATTGATAATCGATTCATCAAAAATTTGAGATATTTGACGAATGATTATTAATGTACAAAAAGGGAAAACAATATTTTACAAAATTCAAATACAAAAATTAAAAATGTGTGTCTTTTTTTCGCGTAATTGAATAATAAATACAAAAAAAAATGCGTTGGTTTTTTTCCATGAAGAACTATATTTCTCTCCATCAATCTATGTTTTTTTTTACTTCGCAGCTTAATCGAAGATTCATTATCAAAAATTTGATAATCGATTTATCGAACCTTTGACAGATTTGAGGGATGATTATTAATGTACAAAAACGGAATAATATTTTACAAAATTCAGATAAAATAATTTAAAATGTTTTTTTTTCGCAATATTGAATAATAAATAAAAAATACTGCGTTGGCTTTTTCCGTGAAGAACTATATTTCGCTTTCTCTCTCTCTCTCTCTCTCTCTCTCTTATTTCATCTCGCAGCTTAATCGAAATTTATTAAAAATTTGATAATCCGTTTATCAAAGATTTGACAGATTTGCCGGATGATTATTAGCGTAAAAAAAAAAACAACGACAATGACATTTTTCAAAATTCTGATAAAATAATAAAAAATATCTATTTTCTTTTACGTGATAGTGAATAATAATATAGTAATATTCGTTGGTCAAATATCCTCGATTTATACAACGAATCAATAATTCGTACGACAGAAAGAAAGTTTGAACTTTCGGTCTAACGTGTACGAGAAAAGTTCGCCTTGGCAACCCTCGCCCCCTCCTCCTTCCTCCTCTCCCCTGTCATAATCGTTTTTGACGTGCTGCGTCAGGATGCCACTCGGGTATGCAAAATTGCCGAAAGTGCGCCGAGTTTTCGTGGGAATTATTAATTCTCAAAATTACGTGTGCGATGACGAGACGAGGAGGGGTGAGGGGCGGAGTGGTGGTGTAAGCCATCCTCAACTTTGCTAGAAAATAATTTCTCGATGAAAATGGATTATTAATCGAGGAATAACAAAATTCAAGTGGCGCGAAGTTGGGCCGGTAAAACGCTTCAGTCGCGGTGGTTCCGAGCGATTAAAATGCGCACGATTAATGTCGCAGAGTGCACGGTCCGCTTATGCAACGTTGATCAACGCTTCTGCACTCTGGCACGAGTCCATTCGCCGCTAACCGAGTCTGCGTACGTCTCGAGCTCTTCGAAATTACGATTCGAAGGGCCCATGCTCTTTGGTTGACGATTTAAAGGACTCGGATCCTTTGGTCAATGAATTAAAGGGCTCGCGCCCTTTCGTTGGTATTTTAAGTACTCAGGCTTTTCGATTGACTATTTGCAATGTTTAAATTAATTGATTATAATATTGAATTATAAATACTAATGATATTATAAAAATATAGTGTAATAAGATAATAATAAGTGTTATTCAGAATAACAATTTTAATAGTATTATTATAAAAATTAATCCTATGATTATGTATATGCATTAATAATCATAATAATATTTTTATTTTTATTTTTATTTTATTTAATACTCTCAATAACGATATCTATTGCTATTGTTATTATGAAAATAAGACAATAAATAAACCTATATATATATATATAGCGAGGCAGAGAGAGCACGAAATGAAGTAATCGTAGACTCGTTGCTGATAAACTAAGTAATTAGTTGGTCCAGCTAAAGCTTTATGGAATAGAGCGCACGTTAATTCATTGCCCGAGCGACGAGTTCTATGAAGTCTTACTCAAACCGTATGAAATATTTAGTGCCGCGGTCATAGCCGCAAGTTTAATTGATTTTTCCCTAACTGTTTCTCTCTCCCCCATCCTCCTCGCATCGCCCGTTTTCTAACTGTGAAATTACAGCTTTTGGGCAACTCCAACTCGAAGGGCGATAAATAATCCTTTGAAAAATAGATGAGGATACGCGGTACGTTGAAACAGTGAACGAAATCATGGGGAAGTCAGCCGGAGCTAAAACTTTCTCAAGTGATAAGGAAGTTTCTACGAATTTGTTAGTTAATCGAAAAAAGATACTCGATAGGTAAACTAAATATATTTATGTATATTTAGATCGGGTTGGTTATTCCGAGCAGAACGCTTTTTTCCAAATTGTCGTGCGATCAAAATTGGCCGAGATATTCCATGCTGAGCTCAATGCCGGGCCGTTAGGGTTTGATCTTTATCCTCGAGTATGAAATAATCAAGGATAAGTATCGAATGCTATTATTCATTTTCTGAGCCATCCACGCATTAGTGATTGTCACAAAAAAAATCGTCTGTTTAGATATGAACAAGACATCGAGCTCAGCATCGAGCTCAGCAGGGAATATCTCTGCCAATTTTAGTCGTACGACGATTTGACAAAAAGCGTTTTGTTCGCAATCACACACTTTGTATCCTCTTGCAGGAAAATCTTGCTGTTTATGTCCATGTAAATATACATTTACGTGATTGCCTCAAACTTTGCAACTCCCAAGATTTACGATTTCCCAGAGGTCCAAGGAGATCCGTCGGGCAATGGGAATAGACGTTATTCGAAATTTCCCTCGGTGTATTAGGTTTGGTAGAGCTTGTACGAGCAACTGGTGAGCAGACTTGCCAGGAAGGTATTTTCACTTCGGGTGGGTACGTATAAATACGCATGTACAGGGTGTCTTACAGAACAACGATAATATTGCATGTTCTGACATGTCAGCTGAGGTTTGTTTGGGTTTTTATGGATTTGTTTGGGTTCGCTCGAAAGTTTACAAGTTGGTTTGGGTTTATTCTGGTTTGTTTGCGTTTGTATGAGTTTCCATGAGTTCGTTCAGTTTTTATTACGTTTGTTCAGGCTTGTTGGTGTATGTTTGGGTTTGCTGAGGTTTGTTTGGGTTTGTTCGGCTTTTTTCACGTATGCTTAGATTTGTTCAGGTTTCTTCAGATTTGCAAGAGTTTTTTACTAGTTTCCGAAAAATTAGAGCACCTCGAGAATTATAACACTTTGACTGAGGTCACATTTGGTTATTCAAGATCATCATAGGCTGGACTGTCAGAACCTCCAGCATTATCGTTGCTTCTTGGGACACCCTGTACACACAAAGAACGTAAGCGATTGGAGTAACGATGGTAAACGAACGAGAATCGATGCAAGAAACGGCACACGAGGATTAGGAACGGCAGATACACCGAAAAAGAGAGGTTGGGGAAAGGGAAGGGGGGACTAGCGGGAGCAGCGATTTGCTTGCGACGTATCGGATACTAGGGTGTATACGAGGGCCTCGAACAAGGTAATACGCTATCAGACTAGATTTCACGGTTGATCGAAGGCTCGTTGGCCTACAAGCTCTATCGCATGCCATTTCCCAAAGGGTTTTTGTACTTGATATAATAGACAGGCCCTGGTAACTGGTTCGCCATTATCCCATTTCTATCTACACGTACATTAGGGCATCTCTTGTATGGATCCAGCATTTTTTACTATTGCCTATGAAACTAGGAGGTCTCTTTACAACTTGGAACAAAAATGGGTGTCCCACGAGAGATATGCAACGTGTATGATATATATTTTTATGAGTTAAATAGTATATAACAAAACTTTTGATTATATATTAAATTTGTTGTCGTTACGAGAACGCGTTCGAATAAAAACGTTTCTTGAAAACACAATTAGTTATACTTTCTTTTTTCGCTTTGTTTTTATAACATAAATAATAAATAATAATAACAATAATAATAATGAAACTTTGTTGTGTTACTTCAATATTATTATTGTTTATGATTTTTATTAATTTTTCAATTAATATTTTATTACGCACATTATTTGAGAAAGAATTATTTTTACGTGGAGCGAAATATTTTTTAATCACGTAAAACCACCTTATTAAGGTGGATGGAAAAGCAATGAGCGAATTAACGATCGAGAGCCACGTGCGAGACGAGGAGATAGATGAAGAGAGACTTAAAAGATACTACGTTTCCCGAGGCTGCGATAAAATATAATTTTCGACAATTTTTTATAGAGTGCCAGGTGGCGAAATAAAAATTTCATTTGGTGCATTCTATTTAATGTACGATTGAATATTTTCGGAAAATTTTCATTAAAAACGAAAAAGTTTCGATGCTAAATTCGTGATGGAAAAACGACTTTTTACTGATTGATTTGACATTCTTCGAGGATTCTTTTTCTTCGTAACAATTTTTTTGAACACGCACGGTTTAAAAAAAAAAAGATGTTTTTCACGTCCCTGCGTATTTTGATGGGGTTTATCATAGGGAATTTATAATTATTTTATTATTGGTTCCGAATGAAAAAATCGCAGGAGAATTCGAGCTTTCGTCAGGCGAAAGCTTCGTACTTTAAAGATTCACTTGGGCGAACCACATGTCGGCCATTTTGTGAGAAATCGTACAGAAAAAATTATAGAAATTAGTGGAAAGTACGACGAACAAAATCCACCGAACGAATTTGGTATTCGATCTACCGGGTGTCCAAAAAAAATTGTTAAAGTTCGCGCTTTCCTTCTTCAGATCGTCGAAGGACGTGGAAAAATAGAGTCAAGATGCAAGCTGGGTTGAGCCCAAAATTAAACGACGTCGAGAACAACGACAGCAAAAAACAATGACCGGGTGTTCGAGGACGGAAAAAAGAAGAAAAAAAAAAAAAAAACGGGAACGCCGGATTCGAAAGTGTAACAAAAAGAGGAACCGGATATGGACTGCGAGAATACGCGCTACGTGTAGACGGAAGCGAAGGTGAGGGCTCTCGATTTGAAAATTGCGATTCGTATCACGTCCGTGGACGCGCGCGCCCCCGAGCGCTTCCTCATTCGCGAGATATATAACGTCCTGTGTTCCTATATTGTATCCCCCATTTTTTTTTCTTTCTACAATCTACTCGACGAGCTCTTTCAATATCCATCTCTCCGACGCCCATTCACTCTCAAATCCACGTGCCGAGGCTAAATCTTTCTTTCTTCTCTTTCTTTATACATAGCCCACTCTGGAGTCGATAAGTCTTCGCCAACCCCTGGAGGTTCCAGTCTTGCATTATATATCGATGAATTTATCGATGTATTATGTACTTCCGGTATACGTATAGATTTATACTCGTGAGAGGTGGGATAGTGGAGATTGGGTATCGAAGAGGGATTGTAACGGGGCCCCGCCTTATTGTACTTGGATTTTTATTTGGAATTGTACTTGGAGTTCTACTTGGAATTGTACTTAGTAGGGTACTTGGAAAAGTACTTAGAAAGTTACTTGGAATTATCCTTGAAGTTGTACTTGGAGCCATATGTGCAATTGTATTTGGGACAGTGATTAAACTTCTACTTGGAAATGTACTTAGAACGGTAGTACATTTCCCTTTGCCTATTGCCTTTTTGTGCGATTTTTTAAGTGGATTTTCTGGGAAAACTATACGAGTTATCGATACGAACCCAACGCCATTATTCGAGTTAGGAAAAACCTTCTCCAAACACACCCAATGAATCTCCATAGCGTGTAAGGAGCGCACTCTACGGCCTTTTGAAATTTCGTGATTTTTGACATCCCGGAAAAGTGGCCAGGGGATGTCGAAAATGTTTTTTTTTCCGATTTGAAACTATTAAAAGGGTCTATTTAATCGTAAATTTTATGCTAATTACGAAAATGCCCGAGTTTTTGCCAAAAGTGCAAAATTGGACTGGGGAAATCTGAAAACCGGTTCTAAAATATTTTTATGACATTTTTCCCTCGACATTTTGGGTTTTCGGCGAAATAAATGGTATTTTCGTGTTCAGGGGATCAAGTTACATCGAAATGGACCAATAAAAAAAATATTAAAAATCGAAAATTTTTTTCGATTTTTGGGAGAAAAAAGTTTGTTCACTAAATCATGGATAACTTCTTTTCCTTTGGGATTTGGCACTCCACTTTGCTCTCAATCTCTTCGTTATGATTTTCTCTTCAAAATGCTTTTTTAATCATTAAAATTCGATGATTTTTCGATTTTTGGCAGAATTTCAAAGTTGGACCATCGATT